>JBBPBX010018424.1:0-17379 GCA_038048925.1 Garcialebias charrua | reverse complement strand
CTCCCCCCGATCACCGATGAATGAAGTGAGTCGGTTTGGGAGGACAACGGGTGCAAACTCTAGGAAGAGTTCAAGAAAACGGGGCAAAAAAACCGGAGCGTTCAAAACGCTTAAAGCACTGTTTTTATTTGTAGATTTGCTCCGCTGAAAGAACAGGTCAATAATCGGTAGATAAGTTTATCAGCCGCGGGGCGTGTGTTTGCTAAAGGTGTATTGTCTTCAGCAGCAGGCTGTTCCTGTGGCCCGTTACATTTTCGTCCATTCAATAAACATTAACCTGCAGCAGCTTTAGCTCTGACAAAGGAAGCTGACCCTTGACCCCAGTGGCTTTATTAGAGGTAGACTGATTAAACACTTGTCCTTGAATACTTTCTGAGAGGCGCATTTATTGTTTTTTTATTTGGTCAAACGTTCTCACAAAGAAAAAGATCTAACTTTTGTATTTGTCTCTAAAAACAAAAGGCTAACCACATTAGCCAGAATGGCAGGCAGCTAGCTTTGCTTAGCTTTAGCTTATCCTGGCTGGAATCGCTCAGCAGGAGTGGCAGGCAATGGGTTAGCTTAACTTAATAATCATTTCTTTTTTTCATTTTATTTAAAAGCGCCTTTCAGGACACCCAAGGACAGAAAAAAGTACGAGGAGCAGCGGCAGCTAGGTGTGCCAGCGTTCACTCCCGGAAGTAGCTAATTAGATCTTGTCCATCTATTTATTCATTCATTCTTCTTTATCCACTTTTTTTCTTTACCAGGTCATGGGTGACCAGGTGCCTGTCTCTACCAGATAGTAAGCTCATTATTTAGTTATCCTGAATGGAAACACCAGGCAACCAGACAAGCAGATAGTTAGTTTACTTTAGCTTAGTTAGCTAATTAGTCAAGTCATTCTAGTTTGATATTTCAAACAGACTGAGAAGAAATTAGTAAGCTTAGCTTACTTTAGCTTAGTTAGCTAATTAGTTAAGTCGTACTAGTATATGAAATGGACTGGGAAGAAATTAGTTAGCTTAGCTTACTTTAGCTTAGTTAGCTAATTAGTCAAGTCATACTAGTTTGATATATCAAACAGACTGAGAAGAAATTAGTTACTTTAGCTTAGAAGCTAATTAGTCAAGTCATACTACCGGTAGTTAAATACAGGTTGTCCCCGACTTACGGCGGTCTCGACTTACGGCGGTCTCGACTTTACGAACGCGTCCCATTGAAAAGCATTGCTTCTAGTTACGCCGTTTATGCGCTTCTGCGCCTTTAAATTTACAGGAGGGGAGGGGGGAGAGCACTCGGTGGAGGGAGGGGGAGTAGCTTCAGTGGAAATTTACTACAGACCGCATGGTTTGGGGCAGACCGGAGCAGACAGAGCAGAGGAGGTTAGGAGCTGTGGACCAGAGTGGAAGCTGCAGAAGCTAACTAACATGCTAACAGACATTGCTGTAAACGCTGTGGACTGCGTGAAGCACCTGGAAGCTGTAAAACTCAGAGGTGCAACAAGCTAACATGCTAACAGACGGAGACCAACATACCAGTAGATAATTGTTATGCACCCTGGGGTTTTCATATATTTTAAACCCCACTAATGTATTGTTTATATTGGCTGAGTCCTGTAGAACGCACCCTCGTATTTTAATCAGCTTGTTTCAATCAAGCTTAATTAGTCAGCACTGGTGTTCACATGCAGATCCTGCCTATAAGACAGTCAAGCTGAGCTGTACACAGTGTGGAGGCTAGTGAAAACTAGTGGAAGCTGGTGAAACAAGTAGAAGCTTGTTTGAAGCCTGTGGCAGTTAATAGAAGTCAGCTAAGGTTTGTTGGAACCTGCTAAAGAAACACTTCAGGTAACTGAGTGCTGAAAGCAGACGCTATGCTGTGTTGTGTGAACACTGGGAGACCTCCACCCTCCTTGACTGTTTATGGTTTGCTCCTGTTAGGAGTTGTAGATGAGCTGGTGAGCTCGAGAGGACTCTAGTTGTATAACTAGAGTATTGTGTGTGTTTGAGCTAGGGCTGGGCCATATCATATCGTTCACGATAATACCGGTAAAAATAGCTTGCCCGGGCAAGAGTTATATCATGATGTGCTAATTTCATGACGTAATACGTAAGGGCGCCCCGCCCCCCAACCAAGCGCTTCACACTGAACTATGCGCACCCCCCTCCACCAGTCTGTACTGGTGTAACGTTAGCTAAAATGATCAAAACAAACAAAGCACGTCGTGTCAGCTTCTCTCCCCCTGCTCTAAACTGCGGGTACAGAGGATCAAATGCCTCCCCCTCCTCCCCCCACCCCGCTCTAAGCAGCTGCACTGTGTTTCCCTCGCTCTAAAAACTGTCGATACACGCGTGGCTCTCCACGGACCAAGAGGAAACCGCAGTGAAGTTGTTTTCAAGTTGGATATTCGAGCTCCGTGTCTTCATAGGTGCAGTGCTCTCGTCAGTCCGCTTCATGGAGTCTGACTGCGGGCAGCCGCGCTGAGTCTGTCCGTACTCAGAGACGTCATGTTCACTTAGGGACCGTCAACAAATTTTCGAGCGCTTCACTCTTTAGAAACAAAAAAATAATATATTTTACATGATTTGAGCCACAAATCTTACATCAAACTACTCTCCAAGACCAGATCTGCGAGGCACAGCTGTTTTTTAAAACATTTTTATGCATTTTGTAATTTTTCACAATTTAATATTTCATAAATCTGTGGGTTTTTCCTCAATAGCTTCAAAGTCATGTGACCTGTTGACCCAAAATCACTGTGAAATTATTCTGCTAGTCTCTATAAATGAGGCACAGTCATTTGTTTTCTATTTTAAGTCATTAATCAGATCATTAATCAGACTCCATGAAGCGGACTGACAAGAGCACTGCACCGATGAAGACACGGAGCTCGAATATCCAACGTCCAACTAGAAAATAACTTCACTGCGGTCAAGAGGCAGGTGATCAGAGAGATCAGTCAGAAAATGAATAATTCCTGCATGAACAGATGAAGCTGAAACACCAACACGCTTCAGGGTCAGCTGATCACCTTGTTACAACTTGTGAAAGTTATTCTTCAGTTAGGCAACATATTTTGTTGTATGTTACATTTATGCCCAACAGATCTTAAGCTTCATTTTATTTAGTTGTTTTAGGAAACTACACCTGCACTTTAGGTTTTGTGATGGATTTTGTTGATCTATATTTTGTGCAGACATTTTCAATCTAAACAACATATTATTTTTATTTTTATACTTGGAGACTGAATACTTTACTAAATAAAATAATTTCAGTAAAATTACCCCTTGTTTTTATTTTATTTTATACAATACTGCAAAGCAACATGTTAAGTTACTATAATTTTGTCAATAAATAAATTTGATTTCTGTTTATTTTTTTGTTACATCACGAAATTTATCGTTATCGTGATAATACTCTGAAATATCACTATATAATTGTTGAGCCATATCGCCCACCCCTAGTTTGAGCACTTGTTGAATGTTTAGGAAAGCTCTACCCCTAACTAGAGTAAAGGATTTGAGCCGTTGTGGCCAGAGTGTGTGTCTTGGGACACTGTGAGCTGTCTGAAAGCAGGCAGTTGTTATGAGCAGTAGGGGACTACTGTTTTTTTTATCTTTTCTTTGAACTTTATTGATCTGGTGAGTGTTGATAGTCCAGTTTTCATTTTTATTTGTTTAGAGGGACTTATTTGTAAGGTAGATCATCACTTGGGGAAATTTGACGGCCATGTACAAGGTTGGGTTTGCCTGGGTGACGTTTTATTGCTTTTGGCCAGACTCACCTTTTGGTTGATACTTTCTTTCTTTTTTTTCCTTTTATAGATGGCCTCTCTTCTCACATTACAGCCATCCTCTCACACCGAATTTTTCTTATATATATATATTATTTATTTATTTATTTATTTTTTAATATATATTTTTTAAATAGAGAGAAAGGAAAGACAGAAAGTAAGACAACAAAACATAACAATTATCCACAAAAAAGCAAAGGACAAACACACCCAACCTCCGTCTACAATCCTGCAAAGTACATAAAAGAACATAGCAATACATGTATAAAGACCAATAACATTTATGACCTTGTAGTAGATTTCCATAAATATACATACCCATACCTACAAATATATATACAGAATAAATACATATACAATCATATTAAGTCATTGAATTATGAGTGTTTGGTATTAAAATGTTTCCTGACTAACTTTATCAATTTTTATGTTAAGACTTAATCAACACTGGTTAGTTACACACGATGTCTGGAGAAAACATTTTAGTTTAGTGTCTGAATGATATTATGTGTTCATTAAACTGGCCTTGAAGTGAGAGGGATTGTGCAGTTTTACTTTGAGGGCACAGAGTTTCTTTGAAGTACAGGGCCCGGTACTTCTCAGAAACAGCCATACGACCTTTGATGAATGGTTGCATATCACCCTTCTCACAAACCTGCAGTTCTTATCGGTGACAGTGGGAGATGGGGCTAGCTCAGAAAGGAGCAGAGTGACCTTGTGGAAAAATCCTCCCAAGTTACCATGAAGATGAAAACATGTTTTGTTCAAATGAGAGTGAAGTCAGACTTCTTTACAAAGACACACACACACACACACACACACAAACACATACACATACCTCAAGGTATAAATTAGGAATGCTCAGATGAACATGTTGGAGTCAACCGTGGGTTCTGATCCAACGCCCGGTGTGCATTGATGACTATCTCCCGCCAAACAGTGTGGCTTCCCCTGTTCAGTGTCAAGGTGAGGAAATACTGTAATTTGTTACACGTCAATGCCTAAGTGTGTGTATTCAAGTTTTAGCGAGATTAAAAATACACTTTGATCTTAGCAGGAAAACTGTTTGTGTGTGACTTGTATGTTTATTGTACATCTGAGGTGATGTACAACTGTAGTTTTACTTTGTTTTTGTTGTTTTTCCTTTTTCTGTCACAGACTTCTTTAATAAATGACAGATCATTATTTTTAATTAAGTCTGTGGTGTGAGTTTTTTCCTAAACAATTATGTGTCTATCCTTCACAAACCTGACAAATGGTTTAAAATATAATAAAACATTTGGGTTGATTTGAAATATCATAAAACATTTTGGCGTCACATCGCAGGATTAATGAGGAGGACTACACCGCTGTTTAGAGAAAAAAAAAGGAAAAGTGTGAAGCTGTGTTCTTGTAAGCGGGTGGGATTCCCGTGTTTTGGAAGCAGGGGTGTGAAGTCCCCGTTTGTTCCTGCCGGTGTGCAGGGATGAGAAATTTTTGGACTGTGGAGCTGAAAGCGGGTGGTATTCCCGTTGCTTTGGAAGCGGGTGGATTTCCCGCTGTTGAGAGCTGATGGAGGTGTGATTTCCTGTCAGCAATTTATGTTCTATCGTTTCTGCCAGCGGTTTAGGGGACGCCTTGAGCTGCTGATCGATTCTTTGAGTGCTGAAGAGAATCAAAAGATGCAAAGAGGAGTAACAAAAGTATTTTGTACCAGGGTGTAGAAACCCTTGTTGATCAGCTGTGAGTTTTGCTTGAGGGAGTTTTGAGACAATTCGTTAAGCCCTGAAGAAGTCAGGTGATTAATTTTGATAGCTTTATCAGTTGAAGTTTAAAAAATCCATCCATCCATCCATCCATCCATTTTCTTCCGCTTATCCGGGGTCGGGTCGCGGGGGTAGCAGCCTAAGTAGGGAGGCCCAGACTTCCCTCTCCCCAGCCACTTGGAGCAGCTCCTCTGGGGGAATCCCAAGGCGTTCCCAGGCCAGCCGAGAAACATAGTCCCTCCAGCGTATCCTGGGTCTTCCTCTGGGTCTCCTCCCGGTGGGACATGCCCGGAACACCTCACCAGGGAGGCGTCCAGGAGGCATCCTAACCAGATGCCCGAGCCACCTCAACTGGCTCCTCTCGATGTGGAGAAGCAGCGGCTCTACTCCGAGTCCCTCCCGGATGACTGAGCTTCTCACCCTATCTCTAAGGGAGAGTCCAGCCACCCTGCGGAGAAAACTCATTTCAGCCGCTTGTATCCGAGATCTTGTTCTTTCGGTCATAACCCAAAGCTCATGACCATAGATGAGGGTGGGAACGTAGATCGATCGGTAAATTGAGAGCTTTGCCTTTTGACTCAGCTCTCTCTTCACCACGACAGACCGGTACAGCGCCCGCTTCACTGCGGACGCTGCACCTATCCGCCTATCGATCTCACGCTCCAGTTTTCCCTCATTCGTGAACAAGATCCCGAGATACTTAAACTCCTCCACTTGGGTAAGGACCTCCTCCCCGACCCGGAGAGGGCACGCTACCCTTTTCCGGCTCAAGACCATGGCCTCGGATTTGGAGGAACTGATCCTCATCCCGGCCGCATCACATTCAGCTGCAAACCGCTCCAGCGAAAGCTGTAGATCACGAGCTGATGAAGCCAATAGGACCACATTTAAAAAAGTTTAAAAAATTTAAAAAATCATGTGATTTATTTTGACAGCCCAGTTAAAGTAAAAAAAAGAGGTGCAAACGCTTTTATCAGAGTTGCAGAGACGTTTGTGTGTCTGTGCAGAATGCACAGCTTGATAAGGAACAGAGCTTGTTAAGAAATTTCTACAGGCCAGAAAGTTGGGAGTTTTCCAAAAGATTGTAGTAAAAAGGAATTATTGGTTTAAGATCAGAGGTGGATGAGCAAAAATTAACAGAGTGGGGAAAAAACAAAACCAGAGTGGTTAAGAAAACAGTTCTGAAGACAAAGTGAATACGAGAATGATTGAGCTGAAAAGAGGAAGAAAAAAAGAAAAGAAAAAGAAAGCGTGTACGTGTTGTTGTCAATGAGGTTAAAGCTGTCAGCTGAGAGAAATATTTGGGGAGATGAGAATGATGAGGGAGGAGGTGCGAGTAGCACCGTAGTGTGTCTTATCTGTCATGAGTAAGGGTGTGTACATGTGTGCAGCGGCTCTTCCGTTCCCTTCGTTGTCATGAGTGAAAATGTAAAAAGACGAAGGTCAAATGTGTTACAAGCTGAGCTAGGTGACGATGGAAAACTCTGTGGATGTTGGGTTGGTAGATGAAAGTGGAAGAAAAATAGCTCAACGTGTGGTTCGTGGGCCAAAAAAGGTCAAGTTTCTTTTCTTTTTTCCCTTTCATGTAGCGTCTGCCCCACCTCCAGAAGACGTAAACAGCAGCCCCACTCCCTCTGTCCGGTTGTGTGTGAGAGATGTTTTATGTCAGATAAAGAGGTTAAAAGGTGTATCGTGCTGGTTCAGCGTCTGCCCCTTGTGTATATGCAGCCGAGTTTAGATCTGCACGCGGTTTTGAAGAAAGTATGAGGAGAATGGTTGGTTAGAAGAGGGGAGTGCCTGTGTCAGGGGTCGTAGCAACGCATGTGTGTGTGTGCCTCTGACCGAAGACAGCAGCAAGGGAAAATAAACGGAGTGAAACGAGGTTGTTTACAAAAGGCTGAGATAAGCTTTGTTCTAAAAAAAGGGGGAAAAATGTGTGTGTGTTTTGGTTGCTGAGTTGGTCAGCCGGAGTGAAGAACGCATGAGGAAAGTGGTTGAAAACTGAAAAGTAGGAGTAAAAGAGGAAGTTTAAAGAGGAGCAGAACTATTTGTGTTGTTGAAAGAACAGTTCTGAAGACAGGGAGGAAGGAAAAAAAATGTGTGTGCGAGTTTTTGTCAATGAGTCTGGAGGAGTGTGTACTTGGAGTTGGAGCGCCCCCCGCTCCCTCTTTCCGGTTGTGTATGTGAGCCGATGGAGAGGTTAAAGGTGCATTGTGCTGGTGTCGATCTGAGCAGGCTGCGGAAGATGTTTTTTTAATTTTTTTTATTTATGCAGCGTCCACCCCATCTCCAGAACAGGGAGGAAACAACAGCTCTGAGGAGGTGGAGAGAGAGAAAAAAGATCAGGTGGAGGAAAGAAGAAGAAAGAAAAGAGTCACTGCTGTGTTTTGAGCCGTTGAACAGGTCAAGCCCAGAAATTAGGCACGTTGAGATTGGAAGAATAAAGTAAAAAAAAGGGGGGTTTCAAGTTTTTTTCCTCCAAGTTTAAAGAATGAATCTTTTATTTAAGTGAAAAACTAATCTTTGTCATTCTATCTCAAAAGCATTTTTTGTGTTACAGCTTGTGTCCTGTCCCTGATGGGACAGACAGGACGCGCAGAGGACGACAGGAATCCAGGAAAGCGCCTGAGGGTGGTGTTTGATGTCGTGTTGGGTAATCACTTCATCGGTGCAACGGTACTGCTGGGTGTCCGAAGCACCTGAGGATGGGTGTTCATGTTCATCTGTGCTATGGTGCTGCTGGTGATGACCACGCCTCCTCGATGACGAGACGTGTCCTGAGGGGGACAAAGAGGATCTTTGCCTCAAACTGAACAATGTTGAGAAGACAGGATGACTTTCCTGCTGGTGACGAATGTGACATTCCAGTACGTCGTCCTTATTGCAACTTTAAGGTCGGCCTAGAAGATATGAATAAAAAGACAGCTAAAAGAAGTGCTTACCAATCTTTCACGTGCTTCGAATAAAACTACATGTAGAATTGCAGGTGTTATATATAACAACGTTTTAGTGCAAGCTGTTCCAGAGGGTGGAGCCACGAAGGACCTTCGTGAGTGGTGAACATTTCTGATGTTCATTGATTTTTTATTTTATTTTATTTTATCTGAAATGATAAAATATGATTTTGTTTTTGAGACTAAATGATGATAAGACTGAATGCTGAATAATTTGAGTTACAAATAAAAGCACCTATGACATGCAAATGTGATATGTGCTACAAACAGGGTGTTGTGGGACTGGACAGTAAAATAGTCCTCAAAAATACTTAGGTGTTTTTTTTTCTTTTTCTGGGTGAATGTGTTGTACACTCGTGGGAGTTGAGACAGAAAGACTTATTGATTAACTAATTACTGTTTGTTTTCTCCTTGGATCCCTTCCGATGCGCAATGAACGAGTCCAGGATGCCAAAACAAATAGATTGAGTTTCATAAGTCTGGCTGTCCAATTTCAAAGTGTTCACATGTATTGAACAGGAAAAGGTTTTACATGTGGTTAACCTTATAGAGTGAGAATATGCAATGTCCCTCCTTTGCTTATTTTAGTGCTTTGTTTTGTAGGAAGGATCATATAATTAGATTAGTTTGTAACACTGTCTTAGAATGAAGATTGAACTTGTAATGAGAGCTAACAGACTATAAGTGAGGGGGACTGTGTCCATTTTTAGATTTGGTGTGTAGTTTTTGCCTTATGAGGTGACAAGGAGAAAAAAAAATCAAAATTAGATAGTAAACAGAGAATGGAATGAATTATGAGTGTTTGGTATTAAAATGTTTCTTGACTATAACTTTATCCATTTTTATGTTAAGACTTAATCAACACCTGTTAGTTACACACGATGTCTGGAGAAAACATTTTAGTTTAGTGTCTGAATGATATTATGTGTTCATTAAACTGGCCTTGAAGTAAGAGGGGTTGTGCAGTTTTACTTTGAGGGCCCGGAGTTTCTTTGAAGTACAGGGCCCGGTACTTCTCAGAAACAGCCATACGGCCTTTGATGAATGGTTGCATATCACCCTTCTCACAAACCTGCAGTTCTTATCGGTGACAGTGGGAGATGGGGCTAGCTCAGAAAGGAGCAGAGTGACCTTGTGAAAAAAATCCTCCCAAGTTACCATGAAGATGAAAACATGTTTTGTTCAGATGAGAGTGAAGTCAGACTTCTTTACAAAGACACACACACACACCCACACACACCTCAAGGTATAAATTAGGAATGCAGTGGTGGGCACCGCTAATTAAAAAATTAGTTCCACAATTTCTAAAACGCTTATTAATTTTTTTAGGTCCACAATTTCAAAAGCACAAATGTCTTATGAAAATTAGGGGAAGCTAATCTAATCCGCTATTTATATATTTCTATATAATATATATATATATATATATATATATATATATATATATATATATATATATATATATATATATATATACAAGCCCAAAACCAGAAAAGTTGGCACGTTGTGCAAATCGCAAATAAAAACAGAATACAATGACTTGCAAATCTTTTTCAACCCATATTCAACTGAATAGAATGCAAAGACAATATATTTAATGTTCGAACGGAGAAACTTTATTTTGTTTTGCAAATAACCATTAACTTAGAATTCAATGGCAGCAACACATTGCAAAAAAGTTGGCACAGGGACATATTTACCACTGTGTTACATCGCCTTTCCTTTTAACAACACTCAGTAAACGTTTGGGAACTGAGGAGACCAATTTTTGAAGCTTTTCAGGTGGAATTCTTCCCCATTCTTGCTTGATGTACAGCTTAAGTTGTTCAACAGTCCGGGGTCTCCGTTGTCGTATTTTACGTTTCATAATGCGCCACACATTTTCAATGGGGGACAGGTCTGGACTGCAGGCAGGCCAGGGGAGGACCCGCACTCTTTTGCTACGAAGCCACGCTGTTGTAACACGTGCAGAATGTGGCTTGGCATTGTCTTGCTGAAATAAGCTGGGGCGTCCATGAAAAAGACGTCGCTTGGATGGCAGCATATGTTGCTCCAAAACCTGTATGTACCTTTCAGCATTAATGGTGCCTTCACAGATGTGTAAGTTACCCATGCCTTGGGCACTAATGCACCCCCATACCATCACAGATGCTGGCTTTTGAACTTTGCGCCTATAACAGTCCTGATGGTTCTTTTCCTCTTTGGTCCGTAAGACACGACGTCCACAGTTTCCAAAGACAATTTGAAATGTGGACTCATCAGACCACAGAACACTTTTCCACTTTGCATCAGTCCATCTCAGATGAGCTCGGGCCCAGCAAAGCCGGCGGCGTTTCTGGATCTTGTTGATGAATGGCTTTTGCTTTGCATAGTAGAGCTTTAACTTGCACTTACAGATGTAGCGACGAACTGTAGTTACTGACAGTGGTTTTCTGAAGTATTCCTGAGCCCATGTGGTGATATCTTTTACACACTGATGTCGGTTTTTGATGCAGTACCGCCTGAGGGATCGAAGGTCACGGGCATTCAATGTTGGTTTTCGGCCTTGCCCCTTACGTGTAGTGATTTCTCCAGATTCTCTGAACCTTTTGATGATATTACGGACCGTAGATGGTGAAATTCCTAAATTCCTTGCAATAGCTCGTTGAGAAAAGTTGTTCTTGAACTGTTCGACAATTTGCCCACGCATTTGTTCACAGAGTGGTGACCCTCGCCCCATCCTTCTATGTGGATGACTGAGCATGTCAAGGAAGCTGCTTTTATACCCAATCATGGCACCCACCTGTTCCCAATTTGCATGTTCACCTGTGGGATATTCCAAATAAGTGTTTGATGAGCATTCCTCAAATTTCTCTGTCTTCTTTGTCACTTGTGCCAGCTTTTTTGAAACATGTTGCAGGCATCAAATTCCAAATGAGCTAATAATTGCAAAAAATAACAAAGTTTACCAGTTCGAACGTTAAGTATGTGGTCTTTGCAGTGTGTTCAATTGAATATAGGTTGAAAAAGATTTGCAAGTCATTGTATTCTGTTTTTATTTGCGATTTCCACAACGTGCCAACTTTTCTGGTTTTGGGCTTGTATATATATATATATATATACAGCTGACCCCCGATTTACGAACGATTTAGGGACCTAAGAACGGTTCGCAGCTCGATTCTGCCGTAGGTAGGGGGTGAAAATTATTATTATTTTTTTTAAATTATTCATTCATTCATTCATTCAACCTTTATTTATCATGCTAACGGAGCGCGCGCACACATTTAAGCATGTACAGTAGTGTACTGTAATGTTAAACATTGCTATTCACATTTACAGAATAAATAAAAATATATTTTCTTACTTTGAGATGGTCAAAGCCGACATCTTAGGTTGCCATGCGTTGTTGTTGTCGGGCAGAGCAGCGCGGCGGCCGGGAGCAAACCACGGGAGCTGCTCGAGGCCTGTGTTAGCTCTCGAGGCCTGTGTTAGCTTCTGCTAGCCAGGCCATGACCTGGTGTTGGAGGGACGGTGCGGCGCTATCGGCGATCAATCTGCAGCTGCTGCTCCAGTCTGAGACGTCCACAGAGCGATTCCAGATAGTAATTAATCCATATGAGGTGATCTTGATCAACCAGTCTTCCAAAACCCGTCTGCTGTAGCCGTGACTGACCTAAGATGGCCGCCCTCCGGTGACTGAAGACCTTCTTCCTGTTATGACCGGAAGTTGCACAATTATTGCGCAATCATGCACAATTATTGCGCAATCATGACAAAAATGATCAGAAATGATCATTTTTATCATAATTATTATTTATAAAGCCTTTAAAACAACCACAGCTGCAACAAAGTGCTGTACACATGAAATTAAGAACATTTAAACACAAAAAAAAAAAAAAAAATAAATTTTTTTTTTTTTTTTAATACAGTAATGTCATATTTTTATTAAATATGATACGTTCGTAGGTCCGGGACGCCGTAGGTCGATGGAGTCGTAGGTAGGGGGTTACCTGTATATATATATATATATATATATATATATATATATATATTTATATATAGCCGGCAGCGTTATCAATATTTGCACTACACTGCCAACTGAAAAGTAACAAAAATGATCCTAAAAGGATGAAATTACAAAAATCAAAGGATTTATTTAATACTTTACGTACATATATTCTATTCGGCCACGAAATTAACAAAAAATAGAATGATCTTTTAATCCCTAAAACCACGTTTAAATCTCAAATACACGGGTGTGTCGCCACCGCATTTATACATAAAAGTAACCCAAATACATGAAACTAACGACTCGCCGTCGAATGGTCGACACAAAACACACAATAAAATCATCCGGCCACGTTAATTTGGCTTGAAACAGCGGGGTTCTCTACGGATTTATCCATTAGTAACCCAGCACTACCAACAGGCAGACACAGAGTTAGCGTCTATAGGTAGTCAACAGATTTAATGAAAAGTAACTAAAATACATAAAAATAACGACTCACCGTCAAATGGTCGACACAAAACCCTCAATAAAATCCTCCGGCCGCGTTAATTTGGCTTGAAACAGCGGGGTTCTCTACGGATTTATCCAAGTACCCAGCACAAACAGTAGCCACAGAATTAGCCCCCGAGTTCACCTCTGAGTGACCCGGAAGATGTCAAGATGGAATAGTCCATTTTTAGTAGGGGGATAAAGAAATCGACCGTTATTTTTATTGCGTATTTAAACCAGCTGCAGCTCAAAAGGTGACTAGTGCGTTTGTGGGACGTAGGGAAAGTGGAACATCGTTTGGGCGTGGAACAACTTCAAAAGATAATGTGGTTTGTTTTTATTGCAGACAAGAAGGTCACATTAGTACCCATTGCCCTAAGTTAAAATAAGATCCAAAGCCAGAAGCTCTGATTGAAACCCTGAGTAAACAGTTGTCTTCCACTACAGGTTCTCCTGAGAATGATAGATTTCGACCTTTTATTATGGATGGGTTCAATTCTACATCTCAATCTGGTAATAAGGTACCGATCAAAATATTACGTGACATAGCTGCCTCTGAATCCTTCATACTAGAAGGTGTTCTACCTTCAGATGAAATTGATATAATTAAAACATTGCTACCTATACGTGGTTTTAGCATGCAAGATTTTAAAGTGCCTTTAGCTAGAGTTGTGATCCACTCTGAATTATGTTCTGGAGAAGCTGTGGTGGGGCTACGACCAAGTTTTCCCATTGCAGGAATCTCCATGATCATGGGAAAAGATTTAGCTGGTGGACGTGTGCTTGTTACTGCTGAGGTAACACCCGTCCCGATGCTGTGTGCTCAACCAGATGAGCTGGCATGCACATTTCCTGATGTTTTCAAGTCATGTGCCTTAACACGGGCAGCCTACAAGCGTCAACAAGAAGAAGAGACTGATGATGATGTTGACTTAAGCAATAGTTTTATGATGAGCACTGAAGCAAAACAATTTCCTGTAAAAATGGAAACAGATGTAGAGGAGTTGGATGAAGCAAAATTGTTGCTGTCTAGACAACAGCTGATTGATCTTCAAAACATGGATGAGACATTAAAAACCTTTTTTCCTGATGATTTACCTGATGATCCTAAACTACTAAGTAAGGGTGGGCCATATCGTCTCGTTTACGATAATACCGGTGGATTTTTTGACACAGATGAAAAAAATTACATCGCGGCATCCTATGATGACGTCATTTGACTGCGTCACTTTGCGATAACGGTGGTTTTGTGGAGGAACGCGGACCGCGTGAAGCAGCAGACAGCAGCCGGTGTTCCGTGGAGACTGCCTTCATGTGGAGATGCCCTACATTTTGTTAATACGCATGCGCGCGCACACCGCGAGGAGGAGGAACGAGCTAGCATTAGCCTCATAGTTGCATCCTCGTAGCTTCACCGGGCAGCCGGCTTTGTGCGATCAGAGGTCCCTGGAGCTCGCCTCGATGTCGGACTGGAAGCCGAAGACATCGGGGGACAACGAGCTAACTTGGAATAATAAAGCCGACAACCTTTTAGGAGGTGCGTGCAGCTAAACCGGACTGCCCGGAGCTGCGGGTTCGGGGGCTAAATGCTAACAGCTGAAGGCGGCGCGCACAGACTGCGGCGTCGGTAAGTTATTAAAACTTTTTCTGTCTCCAACTGTATGAAGTTAGGATACTAACAGTCCTTCCTGTAAAGGGTTTAAACTGCGTGGTGCTACAGAAAGCTGCGAAGCTCAGACGTAACGCAGCGGTGCTAACAACTGGAGCTAACAGCTGGAGCTAACAGCAAACTGATGACAGAAGCTGCCGCTTAAAGTAAGAAATTATTATTTTTATTTACTGTATGCTCTTTTAAAATGTGTTAAAGTGTTAGAATAGTCATTACCGCACACCTCAGTGGCGGCTGGTGCGGTATATATATTTTTGCTTGTTAAATATGAATATATTTTTTTGTATTCTGGTGACTGTTTATGAAAAGTCATTTTGAAATTACACATTTGTTTGGTTGATTCAATAAAAGGAGAAAATGTGAAATATCGTCTGATATCGTTATCGGGGTATTTCAAAAAATATATCGTGATATCATTTTTTGGTAATATCGCCTACCCCTATGAAGAATGAGATAAACCAGAGAAATATTATGCTTTCTGACTATTTTATCAAATTTAAGTGTATTCATTAAAACTGACCATATACTTAGTGTCAGGTTGACTTTTTACAGGCAGCTTTTGCTTTGAAGACACTGATTACTGTATGTGGAAGAGGTACGGGCCCTACTCTTTTTCACATATAACTTTGTCTTTATTGGCAAAAGATGCAACAATCTAGTCAAAATAACAAATGTTATCCCTCACCCGTGCCTTGCACCGACTCACACAAAAACATGTTTGTGTTAAGATGAGAGTGAAGTCATTATAGACACGCACGCACACGCACCACGCATACACATTCACACAACTCAAAGGTATAAAATAGGAGGCGCTCGGATGGATTTCTGAGGTCTGCCGTGGGTCTGATCAACGCCCGGTTTTGCATTGAAGAATATATCTCCCACTGAACGAAGAGGCCTCCTCGTTTGCATTCAACGGTGAGGGATTCTGATCTTTTTACTTCAATGCCTTTTTTTTCTGAGTGTGTGTGAAAGCTTGAAGGCTTTGCTGTTGTTCGTGGCGGGGTTTAAAATTGATGCTTAGCCCTAGCAAATAACAGTATGTGTTGTTTTGAGCATTTTTATGCTTTGCAGAGTTTCATTGTATCTGTGGCAACTTTTTATTAAAGCATACTGAAGTACACAGTTCTGAGAGTGTGTTTTCATTGTACCGACCTTTTTCCCGAGTCCTGCACATTTAAAATAAAATATCATAAGACATTTTGGCGCTGCGAGTAGCAGGGTTTTGGAGAAAAAGGCTGTACAATGTTTAAGAAAAGAGATAAAGCAGATGCAGGAGTGAAAACTGAGTTGGTGGAGGGGTGGAGTGATGTTCAGTACCAACAAATTGCTGCATGTTTGCAAGACAGTGGGGCATGCCCTTCTCCTTGTAATGATTCTTTAAATGCTGAGAATTCAGGTGATTTTTTGACGGCTTTGAAAACAGTAGAAGTTAAAAAAGGGGCACCTGTGTGTGGTTTGCAGAAACATGTGTGGATTTGTGCGACTGCATGGAAAAGCTTACATGAAAAGAATCAGCAAATACAGGCGCAAATGTTGAAGTACAAGGCCGCTTCGGAGGAAGCGCAGACAGACTGCTTGTTGCAGAAACAGCATGTGCAATTATTAAATGAGCAGCTGGAGAAAATGACAGAACTTGTAGGAGTGGTGACGCAAGTTACCATGCTGAAGAGTGAAAAGTACAGGAGGAAAAAACGAAGCGTCTCCCCAAACAGAGTCAGAGCTTCTGCCGCTGGGCTGGGTTCTGACTTTGATCCAGCAAGTTGGGATGAGAGTGATAAAAATGATTATTTTTGGGACAAAGAGCAGGACGTGAGCAGTCGGGTGGAGGTTGCTCCTCCTGTCTCCTCGGTCCCCAGTAAAAATGTCAGAATTATGGAGCTAGGCTCTCTGGGTGAAGGGAATTCAACTCGAGGTAAACATCAACTAACGACACGCGGGCAAAAAAGGGATGCTCAGAAAAACACGGGACCCACTCGCTCTGGTCTCTGGAGAGCATTAATTAAATCAGGGGTTTCTCCTAATGAAATAGACGGATTGCCTACGGATCAGTTGAGGTCCAGATGTAAACAGAGAGGCTTATATTGTGCTAGTTATGACGTGGAAAATTTAACACAGGCCCTGAGAAACGTTTTCCAAACCGCTCCGGTTCTTCCTCCTACCTCCTCAGCTGAGCTCAGACCCACGCGCGCCAGCGCAGTGGAGGTGCAGAGCGAGGAGGGGGGCGGGGAGGGGAGCGGGGCTGCTCAATTTAAGCTCAGACCCACGTGCAACGGTGCAGTGGGGGGGTGGAGCAGGGAGAGGAGCGAGGAGAAGAGCCAGCCTGCTCATTTTGAGTTAGAAAGAGACTCCTCGGAGGAGGAGTTCATTGTCAGAACTGTGAAGCAGAAACAAAAAAAGAACAGAGAAGGCAAACAGAGATCACAGTTATATCCAGATTTGCAGGATCTGATGGACTTCTAATAGGAAAAAAGCCAGGCCCCAGAAATAAAGATTACAAATTGGTCAACAGATGACATTAGACTGCATGTTCAGATAGAAATTTATGGGAAGAATAAAAATGTTCAAAAAGTGCTGACACTCGAAACAGGGGCTGAGGCTACGTTAATTCACGGAAACCCTGACAGAATAAATGATCCTGTTGTTCCCCTTTCAGGTCTGGGAGGAAACATGATTTTTGGGAAAAGTATGACTATACCTTTAAAAATTGGAAAAATGCCAGTTAAGAAATTTCAGGTTTTAGTCACTCCAGTAAAAAA
>JBBPBX010018423.1:33345-45630 GCA_038048925.1 Garcialebias charrua | reverse complement strand
TGCAGGAAGTGCCCCATGCTGTACAGGAAGTGCCACAGCTAGCTGCTGTTCAGTGACTGCAGTCAGGGGAGGCAGGTGAGGCACCTGTCATCATGACAAGTAAAATACTAACAATAAGAGAAAATACGTTTGATCACTTGACAGTTCAATAAAACTGTTTGATAAAACTGATGAAAAAAGGCTCAACTCCAGTGCTCTTCACTGACCCCTCTCTTTCTATTTTCTCTTTTCTTTAAAATCCATTCTAACTATCCAAAAAAGCTGCAAAGCCAAGAAGCTAAGCTACGAGCTAAGTTAACAGGCCGACCTCGGGAAACAAACTCCATCTTGGCAAAGCTCCAAAATTCACAGCTGAAACCCATGCCTTAGTGTAAAAAGTCATTTTCTCTGTAAAAAGAAGCTGAGAACTTGTTAATTATTTTTTTATTAAAAGCTTTGTGTGAAAAATGCTTTGCTAAAGAGCTCAAACCACACTGAGCGTCCACCATTTTGAGAACGCAAAACAGGAAGGAGAGCCCATGAGACACGCTGCTCACTCCCTCACTATCCAGCCTTAATTCAAACTATCTTATACTGCCATCTCGTGGCCAATAAAAGGTACTATACACAAAAATTAACCAACATTTTACAATAATTACTACTTATTGCAATAATTTCTGAGACAATTAATCACCCAGAAAAATTTGTCATTGTGACAGGCCTAAATGTGTGTGATATATTACTTCGTTCTTATTGGTCATAACTGCACGGTGAAAATACACAGGGTGAAGCAGAAAGTACCTTGCTGCACCGATAGTCAATAAAGTAGGTGCAGTATGTGCATCTTCTGTTACTGAGGGGCAGCAGGGGTGTAGCAAATGGTATACCGTATTCTCGGCCTATAAGTCACACCTTTTTGCCTACATTTCCAAGCCCTGCGACTTATAGGCCGGTGCGACTTATACTGTACGTGGATTTCTCTTTTTTTTTTTTTTACTTTGGTCAAAAAATGGTCACTTAATTTAACGGTTTTTAACCGTCAAAGTGCATTTATCAAGAAAAGTTAAACTGAGACACACTTTTACTGTAATGTCAGCTAACAATAATATATTTTTATGTGTTTATCTTTAAAGATCAAAGAGATGCAGGTCTGTTTGCTGCATTGCAGGTCTGTTGTTGCTGCGCATGCTCGTTTTGTGCTGTGAGCTGCAACTTATAGGCCGGTGCGACTTATACGTGGATTTTTCCACTTTATTGTACATAATTGGACTGGTGCGACTTATACTCCGGTGCGACTTATGGGCCAGAGAATACTTGTTTACATTTGTTTAGACAAAATGGAAGATCATCTCTCGAACCTAAAGGATTTTTCTAAACTGGTTTTTCAGTCGAAACAGACGGTGTTAGAGATTCCTCCTTGGTGATTATCTCCATTGAAGCAGCCGGACTTTTAAAAATGTAGGCAAACCATGACAAGTTTTACAACAAAGTAACAGAGATATTCATAGAGAAGGAAGGCACATGGACTTCGTCTTAAAACAAAGGTAAGATAATACGCTTTTTAATTTATTTAAAAAGAGATGATCCCCTCCAAAAAAATTTAAAAAAATTTGTTTGACCTTATATTCAATATTTAAACTTTCTTGCCATCATTGTTCAATAGTATGGATCTGATTAAAGCATAATTAAATGACGTTTTAAAATAAAAAATGAAATAGTGTTTACAATAACTTCTGTAAAATCTTTAAAACTGAAGTCGTTTTACGATGGCAACAATCAGCTTTGGTTTGGCTGTACTCAGACTAGCCGTTAGCTCATCCACGCATTTTTCTTCAAAACTGTGATTGTCCGAAGAGCTATCTGCAACATGTAAGATATTAATAATAATTCTCTATAACGTTTCCCATAAAGCCCCACTCCAAAGTTTCTTATCCCTTTGAGGAGTGTTGAACTGAGGAAAAGATGTTTATAGGAAAAGCGTTCATGCGTTTCCGTTCAGTAATTTCCCTCATCCCCATGTGGAGAAGGTTTTTCTTGCCCTAATGAAAAGCAGCCAGTGTCCTGCTTCAGTGCAGAGGAAATGGGAAACGGCCACGCGGTCCTCGGAAAGACAACCTTCAAAGACCTACTCACAAATGTTGTCAGCCTGGTTGTTGTATATCTCACTGCAGGAAGAAGTCATCTCGCCTCTGAGAAATTTCTTAGTTCATCAAAAATGGAGTTTTCCTTAGTTTGTCAACACGGAGGCAGCTGCTTGTTAATGTCCTTCAGAGCTGAAGATGTTCAAGAGCTGTTCTTTGCAGTGTGCATACCCCCCACCCCGATTTACAACAGAGTGACTCTGTGGGATCTGCCTTCTGGGGAATCCCTGGATCTGCAGGGAAAAAGGGATGACTCAGCTTTAAGCCGCTCTGTAATTAAACTATTTGTGTCGTTTCTGCACGTCTTCTAGAAACATCGGAGCAACTTACGATGCTATCTTCAACCAAGCAACCAAACAAACAAAAGTCCAAAAGCAAGGAGGCAATTTATCTTTGTAGAGATCATTAAAGGACATGACCCACCGTGTTTTCAAATTGCATCGCCATTAATATTTAGTAGTTAATTAAATAATGAAACAGAAGCATTTATTTATATTGTAGAGAAATAACGCTAAATTCATTCAACCTTTATTTATACAGGCTAGCCTCGTTGAGTCACGGGGACTCATTTACAAGAGGGACCTGTCTCACTCACACCAAACAACCATCCACTCTCACTCACACCTAGGGTCAATTTAGAGTCACCAATCAGCCTAACATGCATGTTTTTTGGTCTGTGGGAGGAAACCGGAGTACCCGGAGGAAACCCACGCATGCACGGGGAGAACATGCAAACTCCACCCAGAAAGGCCCCCGGACCGGGATTTGAACCGGCAACCTTCTCGCTGAGAGGCAGCAGCTCTACCAGTTGTGCCACCGTGCTGCAAATGTGTTATTGTTATTGCAAATGTGTTATTAATGTGTTATAATAAATGTGTTATTTCATGTTTTTTTAGCAGTTTTTAGCAGCAGCTCCGGGAAGATCCGCCCCTCTCCATATATGGGCATTTATGTCACTGAAGTTTCCGCCTTGAATGCATGCGGAGTTATAACAAGCATGCATCAACGTAGCTTCATTATTGCAGCGGTGTTATATCTTATTAAGAAGTTCTAAAAAATAAATAAAAACAGAGCGCTGGTCCAGCTGTACCCACAACTGCACCAGGAAATATTTAGAGGTTGCACATCCACGTAGGACACTATTTAATTTGCTCGCTTGTGACAAATTCATTAATTTCCTCATGAAGCCGGCTCGGCTTTTTACCCCTTTCATAAGTCAAACCCGCGCTATTCCCGCACAGACCAGTGCTACTGGTCCTGCCATTTAATCCTCCTCTGGTCATTCATAAGACAACAGGTGAATGCAGGTAGGGCCCGCTCAAATAAACTTGTTCAGAAATGAAGCCGGAGCGCGGCTCCAAAAGAGGCATGGAGCTGAGCTGAACTGGACCGTGACGTGGGACAGACGTCAGACGTGTACAAGTTGTCGTGTCATTTTTAATATTTCCTCAGTAATAATTGAACAGCTGGCTGCAGTGATCAGCGCGTACAGAAACACCACCACCTTCAATGCTCAGAGAGAGGAAAAAAAAAGCGAAACATTTTTAATATTCCCTTGTTAATAAATCTGCCTGTTGATTAATCCTGTGGTCGCACACTGATGTCTATCATATTCTGAGCGCGGATCCGCAGCTCTCACTCTCATAAGCCTCCATCGCGAACTCACTCCTGCCTTCTGAGAGGAGCTGTATTGATGTCACTCCGGACTTCGGCAATCTTCGGACGGGTTTCCGGAGTTTTCCGGGACTACGTTGTTTTTTTGTTGTTGTTTTTTTTTATAATCGCCTGGCCCAAATGCAAAAATGAAAATAGACATCATATTCTACTACAGTAATTGTCCAATATGGTGAATTGTTACTGTCACGGTGGGTGTTGTCCTTTAAAGATCATTTTTACTTGTGTTGAATCTGAATTTGTCTTGGGGTCGCCACACGGAGGTAACTTTACCCTGACCCCGTTCAGATGGAATTCTTCACCTCCCTCTGCCTCCTTCTTCTCATGAGTGATGTTCATGTGTGTGGAGTCTGCTGTGCAACATCGCCAACTGCCTCCTGCCATCCAGGCTGGGGGTCAAAGTTCACCAGACCTTCCTCTGAGCACCACTGACACATCTTTTGTCAGATTACAGGGTTGACCCCTTGAAAAAAGTTCAAAGCCTCAGTTCAGTCATGGAAATCCTTCAGTCGTTGTAAATCTTCATTACAGCATAAAAAAGTTGTTGTTCACGTCGTAGAAAAGTTGGATCCTGAGCAGCTTTTATAGTTTTAATAAATTTAACTAAAAATAACAAACCCCAAAAAACCTTTCACGGCCCAGTATTCAGTCAGGCATGTGCATGAAATGTGCACGGCTGACCTCCAGCTATTATCAGCAGGGTGTGAATGATGAACTGAAAGGTGTTGGTGAATACTAATTACAAATTAGGTTATTAATGGTACAAAGGATTTTGTTTATCAAATACAAAAAAATACAAAGTATAGGCAGGCTGTGAAAAGGTGGCAGGGGCGCTCTGTCACAAGATATGTATCACAAAAATAGCAATGTGTGTCATATAGCTAAATATGAGTGCAGAGTTAAATATTTAATTGTAAACAAGGTTAAGGAAGTGTCATTTAAAATTCTCCATAAAATTTACCCTGCTAAGCACTATATGGTCAAATTTAAAAGAGACATAAATCCTAGTTGCAGCTTCTGTGAGGGCCATCCAGAAACTGTGACACATCTCTTTTGGCTCTGTCCCTTTGCACATAGGTTCTGGTCTGAGTTTAGCAGGTTTATTAATGACCATATTTTAAAGAATTTTTCATTATGCTGGGAAAATGTTTTATTTTGTTTCTATAAATTCCATAGAAAGGATACTAAACGTTTCTTTATTATAAACCTGTTAATCCTCTTTGCTAAATTTTATATTCATAAATGTAAATTTGCTAATAAAACACCTTGTTTCTCTGTTTTTGTTAAAGAAATGGAACTGTATATCAAATCAATAACAGACTCTACAAATGAAAAGGCTCTAAGGACAATTTCAATTTGTACATCTTTGCATGTTCTTATCTAATTATCACCCCTGGCTGTTTGTTTGTGTGGTTGTTATATTGTGTTGTATACTTCATTCTCTTGTTTTGATGTATACTTGTTTTGCTTAAATAAAGTTCTTTAAAAAAATGAGTGCAGAGTTTGTTTAAAAAAATAGTACAGTATGTAAAAAAAAAAGAAGAAAAAACAGAATTCCAGCTCATTACGGTTACCATGGTAACCTCAGACCTAAGTCTAAAGTGCTCCTAATAAGACAGACAGACAGAAACAGAGATGAAAGTAAAGAAATGTACATTTTCTGAGAACAAGCAGTTGAAATGTTGTCTGCTTCGACTCAGTGAAGCTAAAACTGAGCTGTTCAAATTAAAACAAGAACAGAAACTAAAAGGAGGGCGGCACGGTTGGTAGAACTGCTGCGTCTTAGTGAGAAGGTGGCTGGCTCAAGAGTCAGAGTTAGTGTTGTTTTATTTCTCATTCGTACCACGTGTGGTACATGTGGTGGAACGAGATTGTGTACTTAGGGTCCCAGTTACATCCAACAATAAAATGTAAAAGAAAATCTGTAATAAGATCTAATATATGAACTAAGAAAAACATCAACAAAAATTACACTAAACACTAATAGCATAAAAACATTACCTCGAACAGCAGCATGAACATGAGTCTGTGTGAGCAGATGAGCACAAATGAACACAGCAACAAAAAACAGACAGCAACATGAAACAGATCAGCAGCAACATGAAACAGATCAGCAGCAACATGAAACAGATCAGCAGCAACATGAAACAGATCAGCAGCAACATGAAACAGATCAGCAGCAACATGAAACAGATCAGCAGCAACATGAAACAGATCAGCAGCAACATGAAACAGATCAGCAGCAACATGAAACAGATCAGCAGCAACATGAAACAGATCAGCAGCAACATGAAACAGATCAGCAGCAACATGAAACAGATCAGCAGCAACATGAAACAGATCAGCAGCAACATGAAACAGATCAGCAGCAACATGAAACAGATCAGCAGCAACATGAAACAGATCAGCAGCAACATGAAACAGATCAGCAGCAACATGAAACAGATCAGCAGCAACATGAAACAGATCAGCAGCAACATGAAACAGATCAGCAGCAACATGAAACAGATCAGCAGCAACATGAAACAGATCAGCAGCAACATGAAACAGATCAGCAGCAACATGAAACAGATCAGCAGCAACATGAAACAGATCAGCAGCAACATGAAACAGATCAGCAGCAACATGAAACAGATCAGCAGCAACATGAAACAGATCAGCAGCAACATGAAACAGATCAGCAGCAACATGAAACAGATCAGCAGCAACATGAAACAGATCAGCAGCAACATGAAACAGATCAGCAGCAACATGAAACAGATCAGCAGCAACATGAAACAGATCAGCAGCAACATGAAACAGATCAGCAGCAACATGAAACAGATCAGCAGCAACATGAAACAGATCAGCAGCAACATGAAACAGATCAGCAGCAACATGAAACAGATCAGCAGCAACATGAAACAGATCAGCAGCAACATGAAACAGATCAGCAGCAACATGAAACAGATCAGCAGCAACATGAAACAGATCAGCAGCAACATGAAACAGATCAGCAGCAACATGAAACAGATCAGCAGCAACATGAAACAGATCAGCAGCAACATGAAACAGATCAGCAGCAACATGAAACAGATCAGCAGCAACATGAAACAGATCAGCAGCAACATGAAACAGATCAGCAGCAACATGAAACAGATCAGCAGCAACATGAAACAGATCAGCAGCAACATGAAACAGATCAGCAGCAACATGAAACAGATCAGCAGCAACATGAAACAGATCAGCAGCAACATGAAACAGATCAGCAGCAACATGAAACAGATCAGCAGCAACATGAAACAGATCAGCAGCAACATGAAACAGATCAGCAGCAACATGAAACAGATCAGCAGCAACATGAAACAGATCAGCAGCAACATGAAACAGATCAGCAGCAACATGAAACAGATCAGCAGCAACATGAAACAGATCAGCAGCAACATGAAACAGATCAGCAGCAACATGAAACAGATCAGCAGCAACATGAAACAGATCAGCAGCAACATGAAACAGATCAGCAGCAACATGAAACAGATCAGCAGCAACATGAAACAGATCAGCAGCAACATGAAACAGATCAGCAGCAACATGAAACAGATCAGCAGCAACATGAAACAGATCAGCAGCAACATGAAACAGATCAGCAGCAACATGAAACAGATCAGCAGCAACATGAAACAGATCAGCAGCAACATGAAACAGATCAGCAGCAACATGAAACAGATCAGCAGCAACATGAAACAGATCAGCAGCAACATGAAACAGATCAGCAGCAACATGAAACAGATCAGCAGCAACATGAAACAGATCAGCAGCAACATGAAACAGATCAGCAGCAACATGAAACAGATCAGCAGCAACATGAAACAGATCAGCAGCAACATGAAACAGATCAGCAGCAACATGAAACAGATCAGCAGCAACATGAAACAGATCAGCAGCAACATGAAACAGATCAGCAGCAACATGAAACAGATCAGCAGCAACATGAAACAGATCAGCAGCAACATGAAACAGATCAGCAGCAACATGAAACAGATCAGCAGCAACATGAAACAGATCAGCAGCAACATGAAACAGATCAGCAGCAACATGAAACAGATCAGCAGCAACATGAAACAGATCAGCAGCAACATGATGTGATTTTTCACAGTGATTATTCTGGTTAGATATTCATGAGTCTAACAGCCTCAGGGTAGAAGCTGTTCCTCAGTCTAGTGGTTCTACACTTGATGCTCCTCAGCCTTCGTCCTGAGGGGAGTGGGGCAAAAGTATTTGTGCTGGGTGAGTGGGGTCCTTCATGATGCAGGTGTCCCTCTTCCTGCATCTAGAGGTGTAAATGTCTGTGATAGTGGAGCATGCGCGTAGCCAGGGGGGGTTCGGGGGGTTCGAACGAACCGCCCACTTTGCCTATGAAGTCCCGCCTACAACTCCCGCACAACACAAGTTCTGTGTTAAGAGAGGTGGAAAGAGAAGGTATGGAGACGCTGGTTAACACCCTAGACTTACTATGCCTGTGGTTAACACAAACTCCTTTTTTTTCTCCAATAAAAGACAAACGTAAAATAAGTTCAACCAAGTGAGGATCGAACCCGAGTCGAGACAAAGTTTGGCGTGGCAAGCCGACACGCTTCCAGTGAACCACCGAGGTGTGTTGCCCTTTCCAGGTCCACTTTTCCTTCAAGTGAACCGCCCCTCATAAATCCTGGCTACGCCCATGGAGAGACTGGCTCCAACATCTTCTGTGCAGCCTTCACCACTCTCTGTAGAGCTTTTCTCTCTGCATCTTTGCAGCCTCCATGCCACACGTTGATGCTGGAGCACAGGATGCTCTCCACTGCACACCTGTAGAAGGAGGTGAGGACTGAGCTTCTCAGACCAGCTCGTCTCAGCCGTCTGAGGAAGTAGAGTCTCTGATGACCTTTCTTGATCAGGCTGGTGGTGTTGTTGCTCCAGCTGAGATTGTCATTCAGGTGTACACCCAAGTACTTTTAAATCCTGGCCTTTCTGGGTGGAGTTTGCATGTTCTCTTCGTGCATGCGTGGGTTTTGTCCAGTACTCCAGTTTCCTCTCACAGACCAAAAACATGCATGTTAGTTTGATTGGTAACTAAATTGTCTCTTCTGAGTGAGAGAGTGAATGGTTGTTTGTCTCATTTGTCTCTATGTGTCCCTGATGGACTGGAGACCTGTCCAGGACATCCCCAGCCTCTCACACAGTGACTGCTGGACATGTGATCCCCATGACCCAAAACGGAAGAAACGGGTAAAGATGATGGAGGGATGGAAACTAAAAGAATCCAAAACAGTTCCTAACAGCTAAAATGAACAAAACTATAGTTCAAAGCTAACATCTAGCTAAAGGGTAAAATGATCAAAACACAGCAGGATTCACGCATCATTTCCTCCAGTTGAGCAGGGAAATATATCCTGCAACAATCCCGACACTCAGGTGATCACAGATCGAGCTCAGCAGATGATCTTCATCCTTAGTTATCGCAGCACTGTTTTCAACAACCACAGAGACCGGTCAAAGACAGGAGACGACATGTTGGAGACCTCAGTCGACACATGTGAGCCTCGTGTCAACTGGACAGAAGCTGCTGTGTTGACGAGCAGGACGGAAACGCTCAGCTAGATCACCGAGAACTGATGCAACACGAAGAACAAGCAGCTGAACCCCTCCTTACAGCAGATGGCAGGAATGTGAGACAGAAGGCCAGCTGTCTGTACACACACACACACACTCACGCACGCACGCACACACGCACGCACACACTCACACACACACACATATCTGCTTTTCTATCAGATCACATGTGGATAAAACTTCATTAAGTGAAGAACGTTGAGAACAAAAAGGGTTTTACGGTTTCTTCTTCTTCGAGGAAACGTCTCTGTGGGAAAGTGCGCTCTCACACAGTCCTCCAGTTAAAAACTGAATAATATCAGAAGCCACTCAGCAGAAACCAGAACTTTCCAGCGTATTAAACTTTACTGGACAGATTCTGATGAGGAGCAGGGTTCAGTGTCATCACTGAATTAGAGCTGCTCCCATAAACGTGTCTGTGTGCGCACTGTCTGTTTGGCGGGGCGCAACTACATATTTTTGAGGTGGATGCGAAAACATCAACGGCGCCTCCCCCC
Organism: Garcialebias charrua; assembly: GCA_038048925.1. Classification (NCBI taxonomy): domain Eukaryota; kingdom Metazoa; phylum Chordata; class Actinopteri; order Cyprinodontiformes; family Rivulidae; genus Garcialebias; species Garcialebias charrua. The sequence goes on along the minus strand of JBBPBX010018423.1, from coordinate 35,708 downwards.
CTTTTTTTACCTGCCGCCTCATACAGCTTTCCTCCCTTAGTCATGCACTTAGAAAATACAGTAGCAATATTACAGATTTTTTTATGTTACATATTATATCAGGTGATCATTCCAATCATAAACAAATAAGAAGTTTAATAAAGTAAAAATATATAACAATAGTGGTAATCAGTGCTCAATATTTTATGTAGCGAAAATATGAAATCTTAACAGCCTGCAGTCCATGTCAGAGTTTTAACATTTATGACATTTAAACTGTTACTTTCCGTGAAAGAAGACAATGAAAGATGGTCATCAGAAATTCAAACCATCATGGTATACAGTATAGGTTTTTGTTGCCTCCCTAATGTAATTATTCCTACCTGATGTCATCACTTGTCTCCTCTATCACTGACCTCGTGTCTGTCTCCTTCACCCTTTGTCTGTGGCATTCTGCACTGTCATATGGTCAAAAAAGCATTATATATTAGTTGTAAAAATTACAGATCTTAATACAGTTTTTAAAAATAATGTTTACATGTTATTGCTTGGGATTAAGTAGCTGTTCCCTCACTTCCACCTGCATTAGACCAACCTGTTGCCTTCCCCAGTCTGTCCTGATTCCTCTGTCATCTTCTCTTCCTTCTCTCCATCCTCACAGCTGAATGACATTAATTTTGTGTTAAGTAGGTTTAAAAATACAGCAGTCAAACCACAATAGAAATGAAACTTTAATTTAAATGATCTCCTTGTTGGATAACAGTTACTGACTGGACATTTCATCTGATCTGACTTACCAGATACATCACAACACACACCACTGTAGTGATATTAAATAAGACATTTAAACTCAAGTGTCCCTCTGCCAAAAAGGTTGGTAACATGGGTCACCAACCTTTTTGAGTCTAAGGGCTATAGTGACACTGAGGACTAATTTGTCTGATACACACATAAACTTGTACAACTCATCTTTAATTAAAGAATCAATAATAATTAATGTACATATGAGTGAATAAATTGCAGCACTGCATTGGAACATAGCTGGGAACTGCCACCACAACAGTTTAGCTTTCCTGTGTTAATATTTCCTGAGTTTTATTTAGGTAATTCTTACACTTAGTGTGTGGATGTGTGGGACATGTGTCAAATATTCATAAAAATCTTAAACAAATCACGTCTATAGGGGAGGCAACATTTATTTAACAGCCAAATATGGGACGATTCCTATTAGGCTAGCTTTAGCTAACCTGAATATTTACAAGCCTCCTGTCCTGCTAAAACACTGACTGTACTTACCTAATATATTTTAACCACATTAAAAGGCTTTTTTTTCCCATCCTGCAAGCAACTTCCTTCTCCCTTTTCCTGTTTTGCGCCCTGGATAGTTTTTTTTCTGCCGCTCCAAAGTCAAGCGCACGAGTGAAAAATAAATAAATAAATAACGCGCCTGTTAGGGGCGCGTGTTTACAGCACCTGTGTGTGTAGGGAGAGCAGAGAGATGGGAGGAGGGAGGTGAGAGAGCAGGGGGGGGGCGCCTAATCAGTGCTGTTGACCTGTTATTGTCATTTCATGCAGTTAAAGAAAATGCCTGCTAGAAAAACGTTTTTTTTTTTTTTTTTCTAGAGAAGGTTTTGACGCCCCCTTAAGTGTGTAGCACCCCCATGCGGTGCATCCATGGCATAGTGGCCATTTGCGCCGCGTGTTAGCAAACAATGAGCCGCTGCATGGATTTTACTGAAACCCTTAAAGTAACCACTGGAAATTCATCCATGACTCATGAACTTTTGGAGTCAACTTGATTCAAAATGGCAGCCACAGTTAGACAACACAAAAATATTTAAATCTGTCAGTTTTGCAGATACTGAGCTAAAATGAAATGTATAAGTAGTTGAGTGTCATTCCCAACTTATACACAAGTGTTAACAGATTGCATGAGCTACAATATTTTTGTGGTTGTACTGTCAACAAAATAAATCTTGAACCACTGAATGGACTTTAATGAAACTCTTAGAAAATAATCTTTGAATGTTCATCTACAACTGATAAACGTTTGGAGTCAGTTCAATCTAAGATGTCTGCCTGTCGCAGCAACCTGACCTTAGAAAATACAGAAACAGCTTAAATCTGTGTATCAATGGTTTCTTTATTGCTGGGCTTTTTATTTCAGAAGTTGTGTTGCCAGGAGTGGTTGCTGGTCTGTTTATTAATGTGCTGAACATCTCACCTTTTCAAAGCTCCCCAAAAGTGCATGTTTTCCAGAAACTCTGGTTGTCCCCTCTATCCAACAACAAGCATGACAGATTCATGTCTCTAACTTAGAGTTTGTGTGTGACCAGTTGTGGGTCTCTGTGCTGCCCTGTGATGAACTGGCAACCTGTCCAGGA
>JBBPBX010018423.1:9798-27860 GCA_038048925.1 Garcialebias charrua | reverse complement strand
ACCAGGACAAAATTGTTCCACATAAGTTGAGTATGATACAACAAAAACACCATACCACATTTCTGGCACCTTTGCCAGCATTAATAATACACTTAATACACATGATCAAAGATTGTAATCCCACTGTAACATATAATTTTATAACTTTTCATCAAAACACACAACTAAATGTTGTATAAAACGACTGTAATTTAGAAAAAGAAGAACTGCAGACTTTAACATAGAATTGACTGAAACATCACCCAAATCAAAAATTGTTGACATACTCTCAACCACAGTAGTCAGATCCACACCCGAAGTACTAATGACATAACCGAGTGATTTGTTAACCACGGTCGAGCGAACAACAACAGAAACTAATATATTGCTAATTATGGCTGAATTAAAACCACAATTAACAACACCTAACATTGAATTAACTGCTGCCGAACGTACTACTCCTATACAAGTATTTCTAAACACTGTGAAACCTAAAGAAGGGAAGACATTTAACTCAAGAGAGCCTTAGAGACAACTACGGTAACTAGTTTAGACTACCATAGGTGATTAAATTTATGACATTTGAAATTGTCAAAGGGAGGATTGGATTTGATTAAAAGACCTGATTTTGAAACAATGGTAAACCTCTGTTTAAGCAATTTGCACATAGACTTTAAATATATCATGGTGTTGTCAGGAAGGACACGTCCTGTTAAAAGTGATGAACTTTGGAATTTAGCAAATCAAAATACCTGGTATTTATAGGAAATGTATATTTCAAAGGAAAATACCTCAAAAGAATGCATTATATGCATTAAAGCTCCTAGTTCATTACCAAAGTGATTCCAGATAAGTACAATTCCTAACAATGTGGTAAAGAACAAAGAGAAAAATGTAAAGAAAATAAACACCAAAGAAACAATCAATCAAACATACCAATGTTTTAAACTTCCAATGTGTGGAATAAAGTGTAGACTTCTATACGGAGCACAGTAACTTTATAATTATCTGAATATCTATCGTAGTTATAAGATCCGAGAGGAACGTGATGTGATTTTTATCAAAACTGAACAAATTGGATCACAAACAAGACATAAAATAGATTACAATGCTAAAAATTATATGTCCTATAAGTAAAGGATTCACAGGTAAACAAGGATTCAATTTAAGGAATACAATGAAACGGGTACTTTTTTGGTTTCCACATGAATATATGATGCCATATTATCAATACACCTGTGTGGTAAGAAAACTTAGAACTTCTAAGTTAAGAACGTGATAGCATAAACATGAAGATTCTAACAATATCTATTCGTTGACAAAACCTTTCATATTGCAGATAGTTATTAGATGTATGGAGAAGATATTTTGCTGAATATTTTGCCACCAAGATGGATTGGAGTGTTCGCTATGGGGACTTAAGCGGCTTGCGCCCCTCAATCTTTCTCTTTTTTGCCCTTCACCTCGCTTAAACCTGAACTACCGGTACCTCGTCGCGGGACTTCTCTGTTGCTTCATCGCTCAACCTGAGGGGAGCTTGCTCCCTGCACAGAGCGCACAGAGAATTATTCCTGCGTACTGCTGGACTAGCGAAAGCTAGTCTGGCACATTTCTCTTAAAACCAAAGTATTTTCTTCTCCTCTCTCTACAGGTTGCTTCACTCGACTGTGCTAACTACGCCATAAGAAAAAAGCTACCTCACTAACTCCTAGCGAGCTAGCCAGCGAAAGCGACGCGACGGAGGAGACATTTCAAGAAAAAAGATTCTGGAAGGACTCGCTCGCCTCATCTCGGACATGCCTCCGGAGAAAGGAAAACGAAAGGCGAGACTTCCAAGGAAAACCAACGGGACGGCGAGCCCAACTTCGCGCGCCTGTCCCAGCGGATGCGGCTTTTCCCTCGCAGCAACGGACATCCACGAGGCCTGACCAGTCTGCCTGGGAATGCTTCATGCAAAAACAGCACTGGATATGCCCGACTTTTGCCCACACTGCAGTCTCATGATGGACACGGTGCTGCGGCATCGGGTTGACCTCGTCGCCAAAGCCATGGGCGCTTCAGCGACACCAGCGGACGCGGACAATACGGAGCCCCTCACTCCCACAGCGGAGCTAGAGGACATGGCTCTACATGACAGCACACGTGTCGAATGGGACGACAGCCCTGATGTGCTGGCTCCTATGGTGGACCTAACCATCGAGTTTGACACCCGTGGCATGATGAATGAGGACGAGATCTCGATTTCAGCCTCGGGCGAATTTTCAACAGAGAGAGACGGACGTGGAACTGGAGGATCAGGGTGAAGATCTCTCCCAGACCCCGGTACCTGTGCTCCCAGAAACTGACTTCTCCATCCCTGCTCTGTTCGACTTGTGCCACAGAGCAACGGACGCCCTGCACATTCCATGGCCTGAACCTCCGCCTTGCCAACAGGTCACGAGGCTGGCAGGAAACTATTTTTACTCGAAGCAGCAGGCCGCCACGAGGCAAAGATGCCCGTGTTCCCGGACTTTCTCACAGAACTAACTCGCACCTGGACTCAAGCAAGAGCCCCTATGCTTCTTCCCTTCTCACAGTTCCTCGACGTAGATGGGATGGATGAAGTGGGAATAGCTAACGTGCCTCAGATTGAGGACACACTAGCGTCTCACCTGGCTCCTAAATCATCAGGAACAAAACCAACTCTTCCCAGCAAGGCTTGTCGAGCCTCAGCGTCTCTACTCGAGAAATGCTACAGGGCTCAGGGACTTGCGGCACGCGCCATGAACGCGTCCGCGTTAATGCAGGCTTACCTAGCGGAAAAGCTGCAACAGCTCCAAACAACAACGGACAAGCAGGCGGCTGCCGAATTGCTGGATGAAGCCCGCAGAGCAACAGACTTGTGCTCCGTATGATGGGGACAGCTGCTGTTGCACAGGGTAGGGGAATGGCAGAAGTGGTCATCACGATCCGCCACCTCTGGATGACTCTGACGGATCTCCCGGAGGGACAAAAGGTGCCTTTTCTCCACCACTCGATAGAGCCGGCGGGATTGTTTGGTAAAGCTTTGGAGCAAATTCAGACCAAGCTTAGTAAAAGCGTGGGAGATATTTAAATTTATCTGAGCTAAATGAAGCTATCTGGACTCGTTACGTCATGCCTAACATGCTGCTGAAAATGAAGACACCAGGTTGATTTTTAATTTATTTGTTTATTCAACACCACAAACTCATGTCACAAACACTGAGAATGAAATTGAACACTTTTAAAAACACGTTAACCGAACTTTAATGAACTGGACTCTGTTGTTTTCATCCTGGTGGAAACTGGACCCAGATCCGAACCGCCGGTCCGCTTCGTGGAACAGCTTCGACCTCGCAGGAAAAAAATAAAACCTCAGTTGGTTGTTCTGTGATCAAACTAAACACAAGGAAACATTATTAAGAACATTGTTTACCTTGTAGCGCTACTGGAAATCAGCTGATTCTCACGGAGTAAAGTCCAACATCGTCACTCGGTTCTGGTTCTGCTCAGCAACTGGTGTGGAGCTTGTTAGATGAAGAGAGTCCCACTTGGTGTCAAATCTGTTGACTCTTATCCAAATTCCAGCTTTAACTTGTTGTTAACTTGTTGATAACAACTTGTAGTTAGCTGATTTTAGCCAGAGAGGAAAACAGACGAGGCACACTGCCTCGGTGCTCTGTTTACCTCAGGCAGCACGCATGCGCAGTAGTGAAGGTTCCAAAAATCACAGCGCCATCTAATGGCCCAGCATGGTAACTACAGTGAAATCATGAGGACGGGGGGTGGGGGGAGAAAGTTGTATCCAAAGAATTCGCCCGTGTCAACGCAAAACTTTTCACCTAATTAACATACCCAAAACATCTGTTTCCCCCACACAGTGTCCGTGTAAACAGGGTCTTTGAACCATAGGAGTCTAGACTTTGATCTCTCCTCCTTTCCACCTGCTCCTGTCCTCATTCAGGAACAGGAAAGGCTAAAGGCTCTCTGCCCAGTGAGGGCTTTACGCACCTACATGCAGAGAACAGCCGAATGGAGGAAAACAAACCAACTGTTCGTCTGCTTTGCAGTACCTGCTACCGGGAGAGCCCTATCAAAATAACGCCTCTCACATTGGGTGACTGAGGCCATTAAAAGGACGTACAGTAGCAAAGGTCAACAGGTACCCTCTGGAGTGCATGCTCACTCCACTAGGGGCTTGGCCACTTCCTGGTTATTATTCAAGGGTGTACCAGTCGCAGACATTTGTGCTGCTGCGAATTGGAGTTCATTAAACACTTTTGCAAAGCATTACAGTTTGGATGTTACTGCGGGTGAGGTCACTCAGGCTGTCCTTTCTAACACACAGTAGAAAGTAGCTTTGAGATGCCTGCTGGTCAAGGACAGACGTTCACTTAGCATGCATTTTACTGAGCATTTCAACGGCGTGAATGGATTACATTCCCATAGCAAGTATGTTGCACTGAGAGACCAGACTGAAAGGGAACTGAAAGTTATGCACCATAACTCATGTTCCCTGAAGGAAGGGAACGAGGTGCAACATAGCTGGTCCTTTTCAATGCTGAAAGCTCGGTGAAGTGCAACTTTGGAGAAAGATGGAGGGGCGCAAGCCGCTTAAGTACCCAGAGGGCGGGGCCTCTGGCGCGGCGATGACGCCCCTAGCCGTAAAGGCGTGAGTATATTCCTTCAGGTAATCACGCAGGGGCGCAATTCCCATAGCAAGTATGTTGTACCTCGTTCCCTTCCTTCAGGGAACATGAGTTATGGTGCATAACGTTATGGTGCATAACGTTATGGTGCAACGCCCTCCTGCCTCAATGACTATCGTTCGGTAGCACTCACCCCCATCCTGATGAAGTGCTTCGAATGGCTAGTCATGAAAAGCATCACATCTGTCCTCCCTGCCTCCCTGGATCCCTTCCAATTTGCATACCGACCTAATCGCTCAACCGACGATGCCATCTCCTCTGCCCTCCACACAGCTCTCACACATCTGGACACGAAGGACTCTTATGTTAGAATGCTGTTCATTGACTTCAGCTCGGCATTCAACACCATCATCCCCCAACAGCTCATCCTTAAACTGGACAGTCTGGGGCTGAACACCTCAATGTGTAACTGGCTGCTAGACTTCCTGACCGGGAGACCACAGGCAGTACGGGTCGGGAATAACACATCCAGCACCATCACATTGAATACAGGAGCCCCACAAGGATGTGTGCTGAGCCCCCTTCTATTCACCCTGCTAACACACGACTGCACACCATCGTACAGCTCCAACCACTTCATCAAGTTTGCGGACGACACAACAGTGGTGGGTCTCATCAGCAACAACGATGAGACGGACTACAGGGATGAGGTGAGCCGCCTGGCCTTGTGGTGCGGACACAACAATCTCACTCTCAACGTGGAGAAGACAAAAGAGATTGTTGTGGACATCAGGAAGAGGGATGCCCAACATGCCCCTCTGACCATCAACAACACCACAGTAGCCGTGTTTCCATCAAGGTTTCTAGCTGCGCATTTTGAAGTATCGCAGCAGAAAAGCTTAATGGAAACAGCAAAATCCGAATTTACTTCCTCAAATTCGCCAAAAAGTTTATACGCTCGCTTGAGGTGGTTTTTGGGATCTTCGAAAATGAGCAGATGCGCAAAACGACAGATGGAAACAGATTTTCCGACTCAGTTCTGCCGTAGCGAACATTCACGTCACGTGACGTTCAGCTGTTTCCGCTCCGGACAACATGTAACATCGCTAAAACTAGTTGGCATGACAGAATAAATACAACTTGCCCGATAGCAACACGTACCTGAAATATTCTCTCCATTTTGACGAGATGTGTGGCCGGGTTCTGTTTTCAACCGCTACTTCCTGTTTACTGTAGACATGCGCAGTGCTGACGTCTGACGTAATGACGCTGACGTCTGACGTAATGACGCTGTGCGTGGCTTGGTAGATGCGCTACAAGCCAGTAGATGGAAACACTTCTGCTTCGCATTAATTTGTATTTACATATTTGCGAGATTTAAAAAATTAGCTCAAAATTCGAAATGAAAATGGATGGAAACACGGTTTGTGGAGAGAGTGGACAGCACCAAGTTCCTGGGAGTGCACGTCTCAGAGGACCTGTCCTGGAGCAGGAACACTGCATCACTGGCCAAGAAGGCTCACCAACGCCTCTACTTTCTCCGCAAGCTGAATAGAGCTGGAGCTCCAACCCCCATCATGTGCACCTTCTACAGGGGCGCCATAGAAAGTGTCCTGACCAGCTGCATCACGGTGTGGTATGGTGCATGTACTGCATCCTGCCGAAAGAGCCTCCAGCGTATAGTGAGAGCAGCTGAGAAGATTGTCGGCACCTCCTTGCCCTCACTACAGGACTTACACAGCAACCGCCTCACTCGGAAAGCCCTCTGCATGGCAGGTGATCCCACACACCCACTACACAGCTGCTTCAGCCTGTTGCCATCGGGGAGGAGACTGAGGAGTCTCCAGGCTCGAACCAGCAGACTGAGAGACAGCTCTGTTCATCAGGCAGTCAGGATGCTTAACACTCTGCCAGCTCTGCCCTTCCTCCCACTTGTACTGCCTTAATCACAAAAAACGTTCACACATTACCTCACAACACAAAGTTTTTTAACACTGGACTCTGTGTCATCAATACATTCATTCAACCTTTATTTAGTCAGGTAAATCTTATTGAACCTCATGGGCTCATTTACGAAAGCGACCTGCTAAAACTAAAGAACGATGAACAGCAATGGTAGAATTTCCTTAAACAATAAACAATAAACAAACAATAAACAATAGAAAACAAAAAAGAGAAAAAACAAAAGAAAGAAATACTTTTTTTTTTTTTAACAAAGTATCAAAAAACGAGCAAAACATAAGGTAGACGTATAAAATCAAAGACAGGAACAAATCTGCATTGGTTTTTGCCAGGATTCCAACAGATTCTGAAAACCATTTAGAGAAGTCAAGGTCGAGAGCTTCAGATCTTTTTGTAAGATATTCCATGAAGCAGGAGCAGAGTAGGAGAAGGCCCTTTTTCCAAGTTCAGTCCTCACTGACGGAACACTGCAGGTAATCATGTCCTGAGAGCGCACACTGTAGTTGCACTGTAGTAATACGGGTCATTCACTCAACTCACGGTCATGTGCTCATTCAGTTTGCACTACTTCTCATATTTGCACTAATGTTTGTATTACATTACTGCCTATAGTATACTACTGTTTACATTTACTGTTGACATTTATTACTAATGTTTACATTTATTACTACCGTACTGTTTACATTTATTACTACTGTTTACATCTAGACTTTTTATATCTACACTACTGCTGATATACAGTATATATTCTTTTTACTAGCCTTATTGCATAATGCCACTTTGTTTCTATACCAATATCAACTACCTCATACATATACTGTGTACATTAACCCCATATGCTGCTTTGTCACTCTTTACAAATGTCAAATGCCAGAACCTTCATTTATTTTATAGATATACTTTTTATACTTTATACTTCGGGACAGTATTACACTCTATTTCATTTTTGCTGTTGGTGAAACTTTTTATACTTTTATACTACTATGGAAAACTACTATGAAAAAACTCAGGACAGTATTACACTCTATTTCATTTTATGATTATGTTTATTAAATGTTGGTGTTTTGGTGTTGGTGAAACTTTTTATACTTTTTTTACTACTATGAAAAACTACTATGCAAAAAACTCAGGACAGTACTAAACTTTTATTATTTCATTTTATGCTTGTTTATTAATTGTTTAGTGTTTAAATGGTTACTGTTGCACCGAGGGACTGAGAGAGAAATGCAATTTCAATCCTGTGTATGTCCTGTACATATTGCAGTTCTGACAATAAAGTTGACTTTGACTTTGACTTTGATAACTTTCAGATATTTACTTTAATGCAGGACAGTTGCCTTCCTATTGCACAATCCCCTGTAAGTGGATCATCATTACAAGCCTTGTTCCATGGTATCAAATCAAAGACTGTATATATTGATAGATTCTAGATTTGGTTTTGCGTTTACGGGATAAAAATTCATTTTGGAAATATAGTGTTCCCATGTGGACAGGGCCTCAGAGATGCTCATCAGCCTCATTTGACAAGATCTGTGTCTATGCTCAAGCCTCCAATAGAGGGCAACATTTTATTTTCAAAGCCACCAAAAAACAACAACATCTGAATAGAGTTAAAAATAAGATTTTTTTCTAATCAATTCAAAAAGGCAAATTCTAAAGAGTTAGATCACAATCTTAGAGGCAGCATGTAACAAAAACACTGAACACAATAGTCTTTACATGCACAAAGAAAACCAAAACCCAGAAGGAACAGGTATCAGAGTGAAATTCAAGAGCTCAGGTGTGAACAATCAGCAAACCAAAGCCAGCATGAAGTGAAAACCAACAGAAAGCTACTAAAGTAGGGCTCTATAAAATAAAACAAGAATTAAACAGGCCTACATTCAGAATAAGGAGGCAACAACTACATGTAACTCAAACTGAACCCCACAAACAATGACATGTTCCCCTTTTCTTTCTCTTTTGTCTGTTTCTTCTTTACAAATCTTAGTTTAAATACAGTTTAAAAAAAACTTTTACATTTTATTGCAGCCAAAAACTGGAATATCTGGTAGTGACTTTTTTTTTTTTTCATTTTGACTGAGGATGTTGCTTTAGGACAGTCAAAAAGTTTGTGTCAGACAACTAAGAAGCTCCAGGAGGCCACAGGAAGATGTTGGATGATATTTTTCAATCCTCCATTTCAGTCTTACTGTTTGGGGTCTTCATTGCTCTCGTCGTCTTCCACCTTTTTTACTCCAACTTAAATTTTCAAGAAAAACGGGATCCTCCAGGACCCAGGCGTGTTCCCGTGTTTGGTAACTTGCTTCAAATTGATCTGAACAGACTTGACCAAAGTCTTTTTGATGTGAGTAAATTGCTGTAAAATACTTGTATCCATTAAAATAGAATGCTTATGGTAAACTGCAAGTCTCACTTTTTAAATGCTTTGTGTTTTCAGCTGTCCAAAAAATATGGACCAGTTTTCCAAGTCTACTTTGGACCACAGAAAGTGGTGGTTTTGGCAGGTTACAGGACAATCAAACAGGCTATGGTGAACCACGCTGATGAGTTTGGAAACAGAGAAATCACTCCGCTCTTCTATGACTTAAACCAGGGGCATGGTAAAACAAACAAATGAACGAATAAAAAAAAAAAGTTTTCCTTATTTGACCACTTTATTCTGCTCCCAGGTGTTTTGTTCTCCAATGGCGATTCGTGGAAAGAAATGAGGCGTTTTGCTCTGACAACTCTAAGAGATTTTGGGATGGGCAGAAAGATGAGTGAAGAGATAATTATTGCAGAAAGTGGCTATCTCATGAAAGAATTTGAACAATTTGAAGGTAAATCTTTTTATGCAAATCCAAAGGTGATTTGCACTTTTTTGGGTGATATTACTAGAAATGGGTCAGTGAGTTTCAATGTCCACTACTCAAATAAATAAATAATAATAATAATAATAAAAAAGATTGTTTTTAAGAATAAGGTTTAGGGAAAGAAAACTCACTGAACCAGATGAAAAAAAATACACCCTTCCTTTAGAAACCGAGGTGTCAAATGTTCTAATGGGAATGCACCATTATACAGGTTTTTACATCCTTTAAGTGTTTCCTTTTGAAGAATTCCTATTAATAGTTTTTTTGTTTTTCAATTTTTTAACAGGTGAAGCCTTCAACACTCTGGCTATCAATTATGCTTCTGCAAATGTGATCTCAGCGTTGTTGTTTGGAAAACGATTTGAATACAATGATCAGATCCTCCAAAATATTGTGCAGATTGATCAGGAGAATATTCATTTGACAGGATCGGCTTCCGTCATGGTATGGCAGAATGAACATTTATGTTTTGTACTTTAAGTTGATCGAAATGCATTGAAACTTTAGATTTTTTTTCTGTGGGGGGTACTCCGGGAGTATGGGTACCAGGCCCTTTGATAAGGGCTGTTAGGTCCCTGTACGACCGGTGTCAGAGCTTGGTCCACATTGCCGGCAGTAAGTCAGGCTCGTTTCCGGTGAGAGTTGGACTCCGCCAAGGTTGCCCTTTGTCACCGATTCTGTTCATAACTTTTATGGACAGAATTTCTAGGCGCAGCCAAGGTGTTGAGAGGATCCGTTTTGGTGACCTTAGAATCGCTTCTCTGTTTTTTGCAGATGATGTGGTCCTACTGGCTTCATCAGTTCGTGATTTACAACTTTCACTGGAGCGGTTTGCAGCCGAGTGTGATGCGGCCGGGATGAGGATCAGTTCCTCCAAATCCGAGGCCATGGTCTTGAGCCGGAAAAGGGTAGCATGCCCTCTCCGGGTCGGGGAGGAGGTCCTGCCCCAAGTGGAGGAGTTTAAGTATCTCGGGATCTTGTTCACGAATGAGGGAAAACTGGAGCGTGAGATCGATAGGCGGATAGGTGCAGCGTCCGCAGTGAAGCGGGCGCTGTACCGGTCTGTCGTGGTGAAGAGAGAGCTGAGTCAAAAGGCAAAGCTCTCAATTTACCGATCGATCTACGTTCCCACCCTCATCTATGGTCATGAGCTTTGGGTTATGACCGAAAGAACAAGATCTCGGATACAAGCGGCTGAAATGAGTTTTCTCCGCAGGGTGTCTGGACTCTCCCTTAGAGATAGGGTGAGAAGCTCAGTCATCCGGGAGGGACTCGGAGTAGAGCCGCTGCTTCTCCACATCGAGAGGAGCCAGTTGAGGTGGCTCGGGCATCTGGTTAGGATGCCTCCTGGACGCCTCCCTGGTGAGGTGTTCCGGGCATGTCCCACCGGGAGGAGGCCCAGAGGAAGACCCAGGACGCGCTGGAGGGACTATGTTTCTCGGCTGGCCTGGGAACGCCTTGGGATTCCCCCGGAGGAGCTGCTCCAAGTGGCTGGGGAGAGGGAAGTCTGGGCCTCCCTACTTAGGCTGCTACCCCCGCGACCCGACCCCGGATAAGCGGAAGAAGATGGATGGATGGATGGATGGATGGATTTTTTTTAAAAATTATTTACTGCCTTTCACGCTTGTTCTTGATAAAAAACGTTTTTGGTTAAAGTAGTTGGGTGGTCCAAGGACAAATGAAAACTAATTTTCTTAAAATAGTATCAAACTTGCAAATTACACAACTTTAAAGTTTTTGTACTGCCTCATTTATTTTTCCATTTTTAAAATGTATTCATTAATTAGATTTACAATCTATATCCATGGCTGGGCCCTTTCTGTAAAAACTGGAAGGATTTGATGAAGAACAATGAAAATGGTGTTGCAGACCTAAGGATGTTAATTGCAGATCTGAAAGAAACTTTCGACCCAAAGGTTTGCAGATGCTTTGTGGATGCATTTCTGATCCGTAAGAAATATTTGAAAGTAAGTAAACCTCAATGAGTCCATTCTCAGGCTGTAAATGTTATTACAGTAATTTGTTTTTTATTGTGTTACACTAGGATGATGTCAAAAACTCCCACTATCATGATGACAACCTGCTGCACACTGTAGATAATTTGCTCACAGCTGGTACTGAGACCACAGCAATTACACTAACGTGGTGTCTCCTTTACATGGCCAAGTTTCTACATATACAAGGTGAGAAAAAAAACCTTCTTTAGTGTTTTACATATTGTTTATTATTAATCATAATTTTAAGCTGTTTTATTTGAATGTGTATCCAGATCGTGTCCAGGAGGAGCTGAGCAGGGTGATTGGAAGCCGACAGATTCGAACTGAGGACAGAAAGGACTTGCCGTACACTGATGCAGTTATCCACGAGTCACAAAGATTTGCAAACATCGCCCCCACTGCCCTCCCCCACAGAACAACAAAAGATCTCACCTTCCAAGGCTACATCATTAAAGAGGTCAGCAAAATGCATTTAATGGAAGTTTGTTCCATTTCTGACACACTTTGTTTTCATAACGTCTGCTTTTTCTCCTCCAGGGAACCACAGTAGTTCCTCTCCTTACTTCCGTCCTGTATGATGAGAGTGAATGGGAGAGTCCTTACACTTTCAATCCTTCCCGTTTCCTGAATAAGGAGGGTAAATTCATCCGGAGAGATGCCTTTATGCCTTTTAATGCAGGTACTTTAAATAATCAGTCTTTTAAATTTGACATTTTTAATGTCTGTTCACATCTGAGGCAACTGTTCAATTACTTGGCACAATACAATATACTTGATGATCTTCCTGGAGAAAGTTTTTTTAGAGTCAGAGCTATCAAAATACTATAATTAAGGGCGAGGCAGACCTCTGCGCTGTTGCCAGCGCCGCTCGACGCGCGCTTCGACGCGTGCTTCGACGCGTGCGTGCTGCGCGCAGCCGGTTCACAGCAGAGCTCTGCTTAAGCAGCTGCTCGGGGAGCATTTACCTACAGGACAAACTGAGGTCGCTGATTGGTCATTTGATGACACGCCTACTGAAATGATTGACAGGTCTGTGAGTGGTGAGAAAAGCCACAGGCTGCGCAGCGTTTTTCTGTGTTTATATGTTAATAAAAAGTTAAAATAAATAAAATAAAAACAGGGAACGCTGCTCCTGCAGCCCACAGCCCACCAGGAAATATTTAGAAGCTGGCGTATCCACGTTGGACATGAGTTTAGTTCACTTGTGACAAGTTCATTCATTCCTCCTCATCGGAGGAGGAAGTGAATGGTGACCGCTTCAAGCGATCACTTGACTTTTGGCAAAAAAACAAAAGAAAAGTCCGATCAGCGATGAAGAAGGGATATTTAATACATTTGTGTTTCATACAAAACAGTCCGCCACCAGGGCAGTTTATTGTGAGACAACGCGCGCGCGTGAGCGGTCGTAAAATTTGAGCTTGGCGCGTTCACGCGAGCGTTTAAAGGCTTGTGCAGCGGCGCTCGCACGGCGCTCACACGGCGTGGCGCGGCGCTCGGTCAAGCGCGGAGGTCTGCCTCGCCCTTTACAGTACTTGCCCAAATATTCAAATATGCCAATAAAGCCATCACAATTTACACTATCATTTTCATAAACATTCCTGTTCCAAAAAAAGGAAAGATTATTTAAAAAATAATAAAAAAATTGAAACCCCCCAGTGTGGATTAAATGCAACATGTTGCTTTGTGTTCGCAGGTCGTAGGGTGTGTCTTGGAGAGAGTCTGGCAAGAATGGAGCTCTTCCTGTTCTTTACTTCCCTTCTTCAACATTTTCGTTTCACCCCCCCACCTGGAGTTTCAGAGGATGAAGTGGATCTGGAGCCACTTGTAGGTTTGACCCTCGCTCCTAAACCTCAGCAGTTCTGTGCTGTCCGACGCCTCTGAGGAAGACTGGATTGTTGTTTGTTTGTATAACACATGCTGTGTTGTATAATGGGAATTAATTTAGAAGATGTCTGCTGTAAACTGTAAATTGCAGGATTACTGACAACATAAAATAATTTCTCACTAAACAGATTTTTAGTTTTTCTTTTTCTCCTTTCAAGGCCTCAAATACTGGAATGTTTTATAGGACATCAACATCATTACCAACTATATAAACGTCTCTGTGTGAACTGAGACAATTCTGTCTGTCCTGTTTCTGCACCTCTAGCACTTTGAGATTTTTATTAATGAAAAGTGCGTTATAAATGGAATTCATTATTATTATTATTATTACCTCCTTGTGTTTTTTATATTCAAGTTTTACTCCTGCGCACAGCTGATCCTAATCACTGCACGTGTTTCCCACTCATCTCATTATTGTCAGTATTTATTCTGTGTGTTTTCATTCCACTGTATCTGGACTTGAGCTAACTATCCAAACCTTCCACGATGTCTCAGTCTGGCTTTTTGCTTCATGGCTGTGCACTCCTTGTGAAAGTAAATTGTGCTGCCCGTCAGCATTTTTTATTTTTTTTGTAATATAAATTATTACTTATTTTACTTGGAGTCTCCTGCCTCTGCCTGCACTTGGTTTTGACACTATACAGCCAAATCATGCCATAAACCTCACCATCCCCACCAGTACAGTGAGATGCTTCCTCATTAACAAACCCTGGATCACCACTGACCTGAATGAACTGCTAAACCAGAAAAAAAGAACCTTCAGGGAGGGAGGCAGGGAATTATTGCGTATACATAGAGAGAGTCAGAGAGTCTTTATTATCATTTGCACCGCATGTGGTACATGTGATGAAAACGAGATTATGTACACGGGGTCCCAGTTACATCCAACAACAAATGCAAGAGAAAAACAGTAATAACATCTAGAATTAACTAAGAGAAACATCAACTAGTAATACACTAAGCCCTAATGTAGTGGAAAAACATCATTATAAACAGCAGCACGAACATGAGTCTGTATGAGCAGATGGTCACAGATGAACACAGCAACAAGAAAACAGATCAGCATC
The DNA here is from genome assembly GCA_038048925.1 of Garcialebias charrua. Classification (NCBI taxonomy): domain Eukaryota; kingdom Metazoa; phylum Chordata; class Actinopteri; order Cyprinodontiformes; family Rivulidae; genus Garcialebias; species Garcialebias charrua. Next base: position 13,467 of record JBBPBX010018423.1, on the reverse strand, counting down.
AGCATGATGTGATATTTTGCAGTGTTTATTCTCATTATTTATTTATTCATGAGTCTAACAGCCTCAGGGTAGAAGCTGTTCCTCAGTCTAGTGGTTCTACATTTGATGCTCCTCAACCTCCGTCCTGAGGGGAGTGGGGCAAAGAGTGAGTGTGCTGGGTGAGTGAGGTCTTTCATGATGCAGGTGGCTCTTTTCCTGCATCTGGAGGTGTAAATGTCTGTGATGGTGGGGAGACTGACTCCAACAGACTTCTGTGCAGCCTTCACCACTCTCTGTAGAGCTTTCCTCTAAAAGTCAACTAAAAGTCAAGATAAACAGCAAGGAGGTGTACAAGAAGTAGCTGGAGAGGAAGCTCCAGCAGAACAATATCAGAGAGGTGTGGTCAGGGATTAAAAAGATCACAGACTTCAAGCAGAAGGATGGAAGCCTGGACAGAGCCAATGAACTGAACATGTTCTTAAATAGGTTCAGTTCAGAAATAAGCTCAGCCTCCTCCTCTCTTGCCACAAGCCTGCATACCACCTTCCTTTGACCCAAGGCTGTCCTGTCACACCTCAAATACTGCATCTACCACCTCGGTCATGGACCCTTCTTCTACATGTTGGTCTTGAACCAAATCGGAAGATGCTGATGCCTCCTTTGCCTCCCCACTCTGTGTCTCTAGAAGTCAGGTGAGGAAGCAGCTGGAGAGACTGAACAAGAATAAGGCTGCAGGTCCAGATGGCATCAGTCCCAGAGTCCTGAAGGTCTGCAGAGCTGCTCTGTGGGGTTCTACAGCGCCTCTTCAACCATAGCCTGACCCAGGAGAGGCTTCCAGTGTTGTGGAAAACCTACTGCCTTATTCTAGTACCAAAGAAAATTCACCCATCAGTCCTCACTGACTATAGACCTGTTGCCCGGACATCCCACATCATGAAGGTCCTAGAGAGACTCCTGTTGGCCCACCTGACTAAACAAACAAGCACATATCAGGACCCACTGCAGTTTGCTTATCGGCGTGGACTTGAAGTTGAAGATGCCATCATACACCTGCTTCAGTAAACTCACTGTCATCTGGAAAAGGCAGGCAGTACTGTGAGAGTCATGTTCTTTGATTTCTCCAGTGCATTTAGGGGAAAAAAAAAACAAGAACTGCCATGAGTTTGTCAAAATGACAATTCTTCCATTAGGTGTCTTGAGCCTGGGGGTGGAGAACTTTGTTTGTGGGTAAACATCCCCTCCTGAGAATCTTCTCCCAGCATATCTTCTCCAGTAGGTCAAAACAAAGGATCCCCCTCACACAGAGAACATTCATTACACCCCCCACAAATTAACCCCACATTCCAACAGCATTTTGCTTCTACAGAGAGAGAGTTGCTTTCACCAGAGACTTATTGCTCTGTAGGTGGGGGGGGGGTTCTTACAAGCTTTGATCAAAAATAATGTTACACTGAATTTTATTTTTTTATTTTTTTTCATTCAACCTTTATTTAGTCAGGTAAATCTTATTGAGCCTCGAGGCCAATGAAACACATACATTAAACAATAAACAATAGAAAAGTAGCAAAAACATCCATCCATCCATCCATCCATCCATTTTCGTCCGCTTATCCGGGGTCGGGTTGCGTGGGTAGCAGCCTAAGTAGGGAGGCACACACTTCCCTCTTCCTCTCGATGTGGAGAAGCAGCGGCTCTACTCCGAGTCCCTCCCGGATGGCTGAGCTTCTCACCCTATCTCTAAGGGAGAGTCCAGACACCCTGCGGAGAAAACTCATTTCAGCCGCTTGTATCCGAGATCTCGTTCTTTCGGTCACAACCCAAAGCTCATGACCATAGATGAGGGTAGGAACGTAGATCGATCGGTAAATTGAGAGCTTTGCCTTTCGACTCAGCTCTCTCTTCACCACGACAGACCGGTACAACGCCTGCTTCACTGCGGAAGTCACAGATACAAGGTGTTTCCTAGCATTCAGTGTTAGACATGACATGTTATAATAATAATAATAATAATAATAATAATAATAATAATAATGAATTCAATTTATAACGCATCTTTCATCCATCCATCCATCCATCTTCTTCCGCTTATCCGGGGTCGGGTCGCGGGGGTAGCAGCCTAAGTAGGGAGGCCCAGACTTCCCTCTCCCCAGCCACTTGGTGCAGCTCCTCCAGGGGAATCCCAAGGCGTTCCCAGGCCAGCCGAGAAACATAGTCCCTCCAGCGTGTCCTGGCTCTTCCTCTGGGTCTCCTCCCGGTGGGACATGCCCGGAACACCTCCCCAGGGAGGCGTCCAGGAGGCATCCTAACCAGATGCCCGAGCCACCTCAACTGGCTCCTCTCGATGTGGAGAAGCAGCGGCTCTACTCCAAGTCCCTCCCGGATGACTGAGCTTCTCACCCTATCTCTAAGGGAGAGTCCAGCCACCCTGCGGAGAAAACTCATTTCAGCCGCTTGTATCCGAGATCTTGTTCTTTCGGTCATAACCCAAAGCTCATGACCATAGATGAGGGTGGGAACGTAGATCGATCGGTAAATTGAGAGCTTTGCCTTTTGACTCAGCTCTCTCTTCACCACGACAGACCGGTACAGCGCCCGCTTCACTGCGGACACTGCACCTATCCGCCTATCGATCTCACGCTCCAGTTTTCCCTCATTCGTGAACAAGATCCCGAGATACGTAAACTCCTCCACTTGGGGCAGGACCTCCTCCCCGACCCGGAGAGGGCATGCTACCTTTTTCCGGCTCAAGACCATGGCCTCGGATTTGGAGGAACTGATCCTCATCCCGGCCGTATCACACTCGGCTGCAAACCGCTCCAGTGAAAATTGTAAATCACGAACTGATGAAGCCAGTAGGACCACATCATCTGCAAAAAACAGAGAAGCGATTCTAAGGTCACCAAAACAAATCCTCTCAACACCTTGGCTGCGCCTAGAAATTCTGTCCATAAAAGTTATGAACAGAATCGGTGACAAAGGGCAACCTTGGCGGAGTCCAACTTTTACCGGAAACGAGCCTGACTTACTGCCGGCAATGCGGACCAAGCTATATATATATATATATATATATATATATATATATATATATATATATATATATATATATATATATATATATATATATATATATATATATATATATATACAGGTAGTCCCCGACTTACGAGCGCTCTGACCTACGAGCATCCGGACTTACGAGCTGGCAAATTTTTGGAAAAAACGCAAAAAATACTGAGTTTTTCTGTGTTTTTTCACCACAGTTCGTTAGCTAAACATGTGGACACACGTTTCCGATCATTTTTATGCACTCATAAGCGGTTTTTCGATGAAAAACGAGTGTTTGTAGTCGCGCTAGCAAAACCGTTCCAACTTACGAGCGAAATTCCGGACTTACGAGACACGTGGCGGCCGTTCCAAATTACGAGATTTCCATGTTACGAGCGCCTCGTTGTAACGGAACTCGCTCGTAAGTCGGGGACTACCTGTATATATATAATATATATATATATACTTATAAATATATATATACATATATACATATATACATATATATATATATATATATACATATATATATATATATATATATACATATATATATATACATATACATATATATACATATATATATATATATATATATACATGTATATATATCTATATATATACATATATATATATATATGTATA
>JBBPBX010018422.1:0-34209 GCA_038048925.1 Garcialebias charrua | reverse complement strand
TATTTATAAAGCACTTTAAACAGGAACAAGTCCACCAAAGTGCTGGACAAACAAACACGCAACAGGCAACACATACAATGAAGTACAACACGAAAAACATAACATATATATATATATATATATAACATACAGTATATGTGTGTTAGTTAAAAAAAAACGAGAAAATGCATACAGTACAGTCATTGTGACATTGCTGTCACTCTCTCTCCAATCGATGTCCTGCAATCTGCTGACGTCGAATCAGCTCCACTTGACCCAATGGAACCGCAGCCGAGTACGTCCTAAGAACCAAGTTAAAAGTGAATGGAACCACCTAATGTAAAACTGAAACCGTGCCAGGCCGACCAAGTCCAGACAATGTAAAAGGTCCATAATTGGTTACGGCATTAATTCTGAACTGAACTTATTTCTGCTTTGGATTCTTGGTAATTTATCAATAATTTATGACTCTGTGAGCCAAATAAAATGAGCTGATTAGCTGGATATGTTCCAGGGGGTTTGTAGTTAATAATTGCTGGTAAAGCTATACAACATGTGAGAGTTTTGTAGTTCAGGTTAACCTGGTTAATCCTGAAATTGTCTTTAAATTAAAGTATTATGCTCTCAGCACAGCGTTATCACTGTGCCTTTCTTCAGTCACAGTGGGTGAGATAACTGAGCCACTTCTTTCAGTTTGGTCAACAGAAATGCAAAGCTGGATTCAAAGTGAAGAGCAGTGAGAAACTCCTGGCTGCTGAGACATACAGACTGAGCATCAGCGCTGCACGTTAATTGCTCAACCCAGCAACAAGAATAAAATGCTTCCAGTGTTCACTGCTGTAAACTACAGATATGAATAATCTCAAAGTTTTTAAACTGAAGGAATGAGCAGGATTGTGCTCGATCACAAGCTGCCCATGAACCTGTCAACTCTGCTGGTGATGAAGAATGAATGAAGACGAAAGTGCTTTATTTTAAATACCGTATTTTTCTGACTATAAGGGCGGCGCACTGGGTTATAAGGTGCAATATCAATGAACGGGTCTGTTTACTTACATAAGGCGCATTAAGCGAAACAAAACAGTCAGATAAGTCAGACTTTATTCAACTCATTCACAATAACCACATAAAATCAGTTTGAGGTCAGTAAGCACAACCGGAATTAATGCGTAAGGCGCACCTGATTATAAGGCTCACTGTCAATTTTTGAGAAAATTAAAGGAGTTTAAGTGTGCCTTATAGTCTAAAAATTACGGTAAATTAAAATACACCACAAGTGCCAAACAAACTTTTGTTTGGTCAGTTTCTAGAACATGATATTTTCTAAAATACACTGCATGAAAAACTTGCCAAACTTCTTTAATGTCAGGAACAGATACTGGAGTGTGGTGAAGAAATAAAGTGAAACACAATTAGCATTCCTTAAAGAATGCATTTCACCAATGCCTTGCATGCCAAAGTTTTACACAAAGCTCTTTTGTGATTAGTCAGAACATGTATTTAGGTTGACTCTGAGCTACCACCACACCAAATGTTAGCTCATTACCTGTAAAACTGACTGAGTACTAGCCATTTTTGTGTTTATTAGCTGTGGCAGCCATCTTGAACCAGGTTGATACACACCCAATAACTTGTGAGATTCGCCATAAAATCTGTAGCTTTTCATTGCAGAAGACTATAAATATCTTGGAAGTATTCACATTGTGGTCTTCTTTTTTATTTGAATTTAGTCCAAACCTGGTGGTCTTATGATGCTAAAAAAAAGTTCAACTTGAAGTTTTGTTTGTAACAAATCAGTGCACTTTATTCCAATGAGGGTTGTTATTGCACATTTGACTTTAACATCAGTGTTTAAGATTACTTTATTGGGTTTTTTTGTTTTGTTTTTTACAAAACTCGCAAGCACATCATTAGATTGTTTGTTGGATGCTGCAGTGGAATACTAAAGGACGCTTTATGCACATTGAGATTATCTGTGATATGAATATATAACGTATTTTTCAGACAACAGGTAGTCCTCGACTTATGACAGAGATCCGTTCCTACGCTACGTCATAACTCGAATTTCAATGTAAGTCGGAACATACGTCCAAACTGCACCTTATGCGGTACTGTATTTTACCAAGAGCTAAGCCTATCCTAACACAGTACCCTACTTTTTTTTTTCTTCTTTCAGCTTCTCCCTGCGTTAGGGGTTGCCACAGCGAACTAGTCGCATGAAGATTTGGCAGTTGTTTTTACGCCGGATGCCCTTCCTGACACAACCACAGACCACCGAGCTACCACAGCCCTCTGTGTGGAGCAGAGAGCTGATATCTAGGGTTCCCGGGGGAGCAGATGGTGTGGGTTAAGGGCCTTGCTCAAGGGCCCAGAGTGGGGCAGATGAGGGTGGAGACAGGTGTGACTGCTTCACTTATCCCACCCACATTTTTGATGTTGTCGGTACCGGGGCTTGAACTGGCGACCTTCCGATCACAAGCTCACCGTTTAACCTCTGCGCCACCACTCCCAAACACAGTACCCTGTTGCTGTTTTTAAGTCTCTTCTTAAAACCCATCTTTTTTCTTTGGCTTTTGGTACAATCTGAGATGTTTTAACTTTGTTTTATTGTATTCATAATTTATTATTTTAGTACTGTTTTTAGTCCCTTCCATTTTATGATTGTATTGTATTTTGTGATTGTGTGTACAGCACTTTGGTCCTGTTGGGTGCATAAAGTGCTCTATAAATAAAGTTGGTATGGTATGGTATGGTACCCTACATAATTATCAAAAAACAGTACCCTACATAATTATCAAAAAACATATACATTTGAGAGTCATAATGAAGGGGGAAAAAGAGTTAATTTCCTACTCTGGACAGCTGGTGAAGCCTTTCCTCCGTTCCTCCCTCCTCCGGATTCTGCATTCATTTACGTCGTAAAACTGCCGTCCATAAAACAGCTACTTTTCCACAGCTGCTGCCGGAATCTGCGTAAATCGGCTTCAAAATAAAAATATCCAAATATATATATTTTTTTTATCTAATGGAGATGCGTGTCGTAACCCCGAAATGTCGTAACTCGAGACTGTCGTAAGTCGAGGACTACCTGTATAAGATTAGCTTAAAATCCTTTATTTTCTTAAAAAATCAACAGTGAGCATTATAATGTCACATTTTTTGTCATCTGTGTATGTTTCCCATACAAGACTGTGCTGGTGAAGATTCTCAGTCATCCAGGACATGATAAATCAAAAAGGCGTTCAATACAAGATCAACTGGACTTTATTTGTAACAGAAGACGTTTCGCTTCTCATCCGAGGAGCGCACAAATCCACGCGCACACAGTCTGGTTCATTGAATTGATAAAGCGCCTTATGTATTAATTCTGGTTGTGCTTACTGACCTCAAACTGATTTTAATGCGGTACACGGCACTCAGAAATCTATCAAACTGTTTCAGTTTATTTAGCTTAATGCACCTTATAATCCGGTGTGCTTTATAGTCTGAAAAATACGGTAAATGAGCATGCCATATACTGGCTCATACTCTAGCTGTAAGCTAATGTTTTATGTTTAGTGTGTGCCACTTTGATCAGAGTCCTGTTGGGTGGGATGATTTTTCTTTATGCCCTCCTGAACAATTATATAACGTGCAGAAATGAAGACTTCATCCCAGCTGATCTAAGGTAAGCTAGAGCAGATCTCAACTGCTGGCATGGAGGACAAGGTGGAGCATTCACTGTTGACACGGCTATATTGATCATTGTATTGCCTAGACATTTTTTTCCTAACAAATGTGTTTACAGTCTCGTTTCACTGTAGTGATAAATGCATCTGCCACGTCTAAAAATGCTTTAATAAAACGCATAGTCAGTGAAATAATCAGTTAAGTAATCATTTTGTAACTGATCAATAATTACTGACGCCGGACAAAGTAAGAAAAGTCTATTTTTGTGTTCTGTTGCGCCAGTAGCTGCTCAAACTGACTGACAGCGATGAGCTGTTTGAGCTGCATGAACCACGTGACCGCCTATCGGCGAGTTCAAAGAGTGTCACAACTCTCTCTCTATTGCTCTGGTAGGATTTATTTACTGTATATAGCACTTTTCATACAGTAATTATCAGCATGAGGCTTGACATCTGTTTAATATAACTGTTCAATAATCAGAGTTTCTGTCTTATCTGAGGTAAGTTACAAGCAGTAGGTTAAACTGATATATGGAAATAATTTTTCTTGAGCATGATCATCAGCATCGAGCGGAACACTGAAGCGCACACATTTCTAAACTGCAAGGAAGTCTATAAATAAAATAAGTCACCGGGAAAGAAAAAAAAATACCCTGAGGTACCCCACATAACAATGTGGTAGTGTCCACTTGATAATGTTTATAGAAACCCTATAACTGTGGTCTTATGTAAACCATTTGAGGACAGAGCCAGACATGCAAACCTGAATCTGAAATCAGTGAATCAAAATCTTGTGATCAGCAGTAACAGAGGATAGACCCAGTAAGACCAAATCTGTGTGGTTCCCTGAATCAGCTGTTATCAAAATGCCACTGGAAACTTTATGTGGAGTGCACTTTGCAAAAAACTTTTCCCAATAATGTTCACAAACAGTAATTTAAACATTAAAGCTCCAAGGTTTGACCAAAATAGCTGCTATGCTGTCATTTTTCAGTCTAAGATAACCTCAGTCTGAAGCGCAGACATAAAAAACAATGGGTGATATGCATTCCTTCAAGCAATGCTTTTAATTTGGTATGTTTTCCACTCAACTTCCTTTCTTAAGGCTTACTTGGCTGTAAAGTGACGTCTCTCTCATCCTGCACTCAGCAAAGTGTGCGTCTCCGTAAGCCTCTATACAACTCGCATCTTCTTTAAAACATTTTTTTTAAAACAGTTGATTTACTGCATGCTTTTTGCTTGTTTGATTTTTATTTATTTTTTTACGGGCAACAGCATCAAATGTCACATCCTCAGATTAATTGCAGAGCTCATGTGCCGATTTCCTCGTTTTAAAAGTCAGCTCACAAAAGAGGAGCTTGAGGAGGAAGTTGTGGTCTTCTGTTGGGAGTTCACACCCACTTGTTCAGTCACAAGACCCAGAGTATTCCTGACTACGGGGGCTTTTTGTGTGTGAGTTCATGTGACATGCATGCCCACTTAGAAAGCTAAAGACACAAGCAATGGAAGCTTTGTGTGAATTAAAGGCCTAGGAATGCATATTGCCTTGCACCTTTCATAGACTAATTAATTAAGATTAAGATCATATTGAGCTGTAGCCCACAACATAATTTGTGTTGTGGATCACTCTCAGCTACTACTAGCTTAAAATATCTGTAAAACTGTCTGACTTATAGCCATTTAAGTGTTTTCTAATCTTCATTAGCTGTGGCGGTCTGCTTGAGTCGGGGTGACTCCAAAAGTTAAACAATTATAGATGTGAATCCAGGAAACTCTTTTCTGAGAGGTTCATTGAAATCCATCCAGAGGATCTTTAAATATTTTTGCTAACAGACAAGCTTGACATCAATGTTTTAAAAACAGATCTTACACAATCACTTGGTGCTTAGAGCATGTGTTGTGAATGAATGACTTGGCTACTACACCAAATTTTAGCTCAATATGGGTATAACCAGGGCTTAATTTGTAAACCGATTGATGCCAGAACGCAAATAGCGGGCAGGTTGGCTGCGGGAAGTGCGGGGTGGGGGGTCTAGGGGTCCTCCCCTAGAAATTTTCGAATAAAACAGATGCGATTTCCTGCATTTTGGTGTATTTTAACGGATTGTTAAACACCTATATGTTTACCTACCGGTACATTTGTAAACACTCGTCCCTCCGAGTCGATTTTTGGCCGCTGAATTCACTGTCCGGCTCCACATGTGAAACCTCCAGATGCCACCTCCATCTGTTCATGTCGGCTGCCTGTGGACTCCTGCCCGCGCTCGACTGCCTGGTCAGCTCGATCGGCACTCACCCACCACTCGTTCAGGGGCGAATGAAGAGGCAGCTCGCATGTGATACTAAGAAGTCGTAAGTGGCTGTTGTGTTTAAAATTAGTGTTTACGTCATTACAGGTAGTCCTCGACGTACGAAGGAGATCCATTCCTACGCTGCGTCGTAACCCGAATTTCGACGTAAGTCGGAACATACATAAATACTTCACCTTATATGAACAGTACTGTATTTTACCAAGCACTTAGCCTATCCTAACACAGTACCCTACATAATTATCAAAAAACACATACATTTGGGAGCCATACTGAAGGGAAAAAAGAGTTAATTTCCTACTAGTATGCTGGTGAAGCTTCCTCCGTCCCTCCTCCGTATTCACTATTGCGTTTACGTTGTAAAACCGCCGTTCAGCTCGGTCCATCCTCCGTATTCGTTTACGACGTAAAACCGCGTTCACAGTTCAGTTTAGTTTTTTGAATGACCAGAAGACCAGGCTCAGCTTTTTTAGAGTAATGTGTAGCATTCCTCCGCAGCTACGTTAATAACGTAAAACCGGAAACTGCGTAACTCGGCTTTTCAAAATAAATAAATAAATAATGTATATATATATATATATATATATCATTTTTTATTTTTTTAATGGGAGATGCGCCGTCGTAACCACGAAACGTCGTAACCCGAGACCGTCGTAACCCGAGGACTACCTGTATTTTCATTTGACATATCCAATATGTTTTATTCATTCAAGGCAGTCATATTTGTTCATAACTTTATTATTAGTAAGCCTGAGAGTTACCGGCTCCAAGCAAACAGTTATCTTGAACGCATCTCTTGTAAATGTGTCCCAGAGGCTCAATGGGATTAACCTGTATAAATAAAGTTTGAATGAATGAAAACCCTGTCAAAATAAGAGAGTTCCTGGATAGGATCCATGCTCAAATTAAGCACTGGGTACACTGAGTTTTAGCCATTTTTGTGTTTGCTATAGTCCCATAGCTGTGGCGGCCATATTGAAAATGGATTGACTCCAAAGGTTGATCAGTTGAAAATTTCCTGAAAGTTTCAATAATAGTTCATGCAATATTTTGCTGACAGACAAACGAAGTAGTAGTTTATTGTAAATACAGGTAGTCCTCAACTTACGACGTATATCCGTTCCTACGCAGCGTCGTAAACCGATTTTCGACGTAAGTCGAAATATACGTACTGCACCATATACATGTACACCAAGCACTTAGCCTATCTTAACACAGTACCCTACATAATTCTCAAAAAACATACCGGTATATGTTTGGGAGCCATAATGAAGTGCAAAAACAGTTAATAGCCTACTTGGATGCTGGTGACACCGTCCAGGTCGGTCCATCCTCCCGGAGGAAAAAATGCATAAAAATTTGTAAAAAGGAAAAAATGCAGGAAAAAATGGCGGTTTTATGTCGTAAACGGAATGGAGAATATGGAGGATTCCGTATTCTCCATTCCGTTTACGACATAAAACCGCCGTCAACCTTTCTTTTTCTTTCTTTCTTTTCTTTTCTTTTCTTTGTTTATTCATTTTATAAAAAATAAATACATAACAAACACATGTATCTTATAAAAATTAAAATATAAAATATAAAATGAAAGGTGGCAGAAAGAAGAAAAAAATCGTTTTATAATTATAAGCCTCGGCCCAGAGCGTTTACAGTACGTAACGTATTCCTCCGCTTGTGTATCCCTCCGCCTCTGTATCCCTCTGCCGCCTCACCGCGTACAGTAATACTGTATTATTCCGCCGCTGCGTAACTCGAAAAAAGGCTTTTCATAGTAAATGAGAGATGCGTCGTAACCACGAAAAGTTGTAACTCGAGACCGTCATAACCCGAGGACTACCTGTAGCTCTCAGAGTACTGTATGGGGATCAGTCTCAGCTACTACCACACCAAGTTGTCTGTAAAAATGACTCATCTGTCGCCATGTTTGTGTAACCTGGTTGTACTTCTCTTTTGTTATAATTACACAAAAAGTATTTTTGTATTGTTGTATTATTGTATATTACCTGACTGAAACACCACTGTCATTATTTTAGCCGTGTTACTTTAAGATCAGAAGCCCCTCCCTTTTATTTCTTCTTCTGTGTTTTTGTCTTTAAATTGGTTGTACCCCTGGGATTCTCCCCTTTTGTCACGTTGTCTTGTGGGGAGAGGTACGTGCTGTTTATTTGTCATGTAAATATATTCAGTTTATTTATAGATTTATTAAGTTAATTTTCATGCATTTTTGTTTTGTATAGACTTGAAGCAGGGCAGTCGGTAACACGGTGTTGTGTGTGTGTTATTCCACCAGGTATGTTTTATAAGAATGTTTATTCGCCCTTTTGTCACGTTGTCTTGTGGGGAGAGACTTGAAGCAGGGCAGTCGGTAACACGGTGTTGTGTGTGTGTTATTCCACCAGAATAAACCGCTATCCTGACTAAAGATAAACCGTGTCACGGTCTGATCAATAAATCCATAAAACCAGCACAACGCAGGAAGGATCCGGTTACACTTGGTGCCGTTCGACCCGCTGTGTCGCTGAACCTCCGCTGCTGCTCGTGCCCAGAGCTGCACCTGCGAGTGACGCTGAGCTCTTCCCGCCTTTGAAGTCTCGCCCCGCCTGGCTCGTTGCACTGCGCGCCTTTGCCCTGGGCTGTGACTGGCAGGCTCGCTGTATCCTAACAAACAACCGTTACTATTTCTGCTGCTGTGTTTTTGTGCACCTCGTTTCATACGTGGGAGGCAGGGAAATAGGTGAAAAAAAAAAAGAGTGCATATTTTTACTTTTATAAAAGTTTTTTTACTTTTTCTGTGGGAAAGACTGATCCTATTTTTTTATTTATTTTTTATTTCTTTTTGCCTACTGATGCATGTGAGCTTTTGTGACTAATTTGGTTTTAGACTGTTTGGGAATCTGTAGTCACTTTATTTTTTATATCTCTTTTTTTTTAATGCATTTTTCTTTTTAGTGATTTTTATCTGTTATTGTTTGTTGAAATGTTTGACACTGAGGTACCTTTTGAGGGTGATGAAGTGGACCGGAGGGTCACTTTTAGTTTGGGGAGGGGTCAACATTACATGTCCTTTGGGAGGGGGAGGCCTATGCCTCCTGGTGCATATGAATGCCCTGTTAAGTCTGAGTTGAACTCCCTACCTGTCCCTGCTGCTGCTTCTACACCCGTTGGTGATGCAAGGTCTGACCTCAGCCAACTTGTTTCTACTGAGGCTCTTAGTGGGGTGATTGCTGATTTAGCCAAGCAGATTGGGGATGCCATTACGACAAACCTGAGTGGCCTAAACCCACAAAACCAGTCTCAGGTTGCTGACAGCCAACCCAGCATCCCGGCCGATCAGTCACAAATGAAGGTTGTTGTTCAGTCTGACATCAGAGCACCACCATATTTTAAAGGTGATCACACTGATACTTTCCCCATCCAGGAATGGGAGGGTTTGATGAGATGTTATCTGTCAAGAATAAAATGTGTGAACCCTGTAGAAATGTGTGAAATCATCACATCCAGACTTACTGGGAAAGCCAGAGATGTGGTTCAGGTGTCGCTCCGCTGCCAGCCTCAGTCATGTAGTGACAAGTTAGTTTCCACTGTTTTTGATATTCTGAAACGCAACTTTGGTGAGCTGATCTTCTCCAATTTGCCAATGAGAGACTTTTATAACATCCTGCCTGCTGATGGAGAGACAGCCATGGACTATTGGATCAGACTGAACAAGTCTATTGAAGCAGCTGATGAGTGTTTGCGTAGAAGGGGGAAGCAGGTGGAGGATCCAGGAGCTGAAGTTGTTACCATGTTCATCAACTACTGTCCTGATCCTGGTCTAGCTCTTTCCTTCCAGCTGAAACCTGTTGAGGAGTGGACTGCTACTGAGGTCCAGGGTCGCCTTGATAACCATGTTGTGAGTCTTAGGAGACCGATGGTTAGTACGAACAAGGCTGTTGGTTCATCTGCAGGCCCTGTGGTTCTCTCCTGTCTCCCTCAGCTTGGTGCCCAATCACCCACTGCTGCGTCGCCAGCCGATGCAACACCATTTGCTGTCCATTTTACCCAGGCTCCTTTAGCGTGTGATCATTCTTTAGCTTCAGGTCCCTTGTATCAGCAGCCACAACAGCATGTTGCTCCACAATCTACACCCTTTCAGACTGCAGGTCCATCCAAGCCAACTTTTTCCCCCAGTTCAGGAGTTGAACCACCTCATCAGATGGCAGAGATGTTTGATAAAGTTCTGTCTTTGTGTGCAGCTTCTCTTGCTACGAAACAACATGGTCAACATATGGGGAGTTACACACGTGGTTCTAAACGTCCTCAACAAGCCCCATGCAGAGTTTGTTGCTCTGAGGAGCATACAACACACTCGCACTGCAGGCTGTTCAGATTGTGTCTCAATTGCTTCAGCTCAGGGCACATTAAAAGGAATTGTCCTCAGCCTGCCCATCACGCACCTCAGCCATCCTCCCAGTACCCTAATTTAAACTAGAGAGCCTGTGCGATGAGAGGGGCAGCATGGGCAGTATGGATAATACCCTCACAAATACACTAGATGCACACTCTGTTTACACCGAATGTTGTAATGCTTCACCTGGAGACAGTGAAGTGGTTTTCTTGGGGTCACAGAGAGTTCAGAGGGCTAGTGATTTGTTTTATGCCTCAGTTTCAGTGAGTGAACGATCTACACTGAGGGGTATGTTGGACTCTGGGAGTATGTCATGCACATTGAGCGTGGAGGCAGAGAACAAGCTAAGAGCCGCGGGTGTTGATTTGATCCCTCTTGCAGTCCCAGCGAATGTGGTGCTCGTTGGGTGTGGTGGCCTTCTCACGCAGCCTCGATGCATCTATGAGTTGAACATTGAGATCTATGGTTTCAAATTTACAGTACCAACATTTTTGATACCTGGCCAACATGATGAATTCATCATTGGTAGCAATGTGCTCCGGCCCCTTATTAAAAAAATGAAAACTGACCCGGGGTACTGGGAACTCATTACATCAAACACTGCAAACCCAGAGTGTGAAGAGTTTTTGCAGCTGCTGAGTTGTGTTTCTCGGTGGTCAAACTCTACTTTACCTGACAAGATTGGAACAGTCAGGCTCAGACAGGCTGTCACCCTCCTTCCTCATCGGGAGTATGTGGTCTGGGGAAAGCTTCCATCCACTGCACCCCTGTCGTTAGGGGGCACTGTGATCGTGGAGCCGTCCTCTGCTCGTTCCACCCCAAAAAACATTTTGGTGGGTCGTGTAGTAACACCCATGTGGGGGGACCATTGGGTCCCTATGAAGATTCTCAATCCTACAAACAAACCTCTGGTACTGCGCCGCAATGCTAAAATTGCTGATGTCTTCCCATGTGTTGCTGTGGAGGACTTTGCGTTCAGTCAGGGGAGATCTGAAGTGCACTGCAATCATTCTGCAGTTGCAACAAGCTCATCACATCACAGTACTGATCCAGTGCAGATGCTGAGAGACTGTGGTCTACATGACATCGACATAGAGAGCTGTGAGGTATCAGGCGAGTCTAAAAGAAGGCTGGCTGAACTTGTGGTTTCTTACCAGGATGTGTTCTCCAGGGGAAAACTGGATTGCGGTGAGGCTAGAGATTTTGTCCATCGCATTCACTTGACTGATGAGAAACCATTTCGTTTGCCTTATCGACGCATCCCACCAGCACATTACCAGCAGTTGAGGGAGGTCTTGTCTGAGATGGAGATGAAGGGCATCATAAGGAAGTCTATTAGTGAATATGCTTCCCCGCTTGTTATGGTGTGGAAAAAGTCTGGGGACATGAGGATATGCACTGACTTCCGCTGGCTTAATGCTAAGACCGTTAAGGATGCCCATCCATTACCCCATCAGTCTGACTGCCTTGCTGCTCTTGGTGGGAATGCTCTTTTCAGCACCATGGACTTGACCTCTGGATTCTACAACATCCCCCTCCATGAGTCCGACAAACATTATACAGCTTTTACCACGCCGCTTGGACTTTACGAGTACAATCGGCTCCCGCAAGGTCTATGTAACAGCCCAGCTTCCTTCATGAGAATGATGCTTAACGTTTTTGGTGACTTGAACTTTTCCAGCCTCCTCTGTTATCTAGACGACCTGTTGGTGTTTGCACCTTCTGAGGAGGAATCGTTAAAGAGGCTGGAGGTTGTTTTCTGCCGTCTGAGAGCTAACAACTTGAAGCTGTCCCAGAAAAAGTGTCACTTTCTCAGGAGGTCTGTGAGGTTTTTGGGCCATGTTGTGGAGGCTGGTGGTGTTTCTGTTGATCAGGAGAAGGTGAAAGTCATTTCTAGTTTTGACAAAAAGGACCTCATGAAGGAGGATGGCTGTACTCCGTGCCAGAAGAAGGTGAGGTCGTTCTTGGGCATGGTGCTATTCTATCAGCACTTTATTCCAGCTTGTTCCCGCATTGCAAAGCCACTTTACGCACTCACCGCAGGTCAGAAACGTAGAGTGAAGGGCAAAGGACACGGGAAGGCTGGAACTTTTCGTGTCCTGACTCCCCAGGACTGGACTCCAGCTTGTGAGAAAGCGTTTGGAGACCTTAAAGCTGCACTCCTTGATTGTGTGGTGCTAGCACATCCTGATTTTGAGAGGCCATTTATTCTCTCAACTGATGCTTCATTGGATGGGCTCGGTGCTGTTTTGTCACAGGTCCCGGCTGATGGAGAGATTGCTAGACCTGTTGCTTTTGCCAGCAAGTCTCTCAGCCGCAGTCAGGCCAACTATCCTGCACACAGGCTTGAGTTCCTGGCCTTAAAATGGGCTGTGTGTGATAAGTTCAGCCACTGGCTGAAGGGTCACAGGTTTACTGTGTGGACGGATAATAATCCTCTCACATATATTCTGACCAAGCCCAAACTGGATGCCTGTGAACAACGCTGGGTCTCTAAGCTTGCCCCGTACAACTTTGAGATCAGGTATGTTCCAGGGAGACAGAATGTGGTGGCAGATGCCTTGAGCAGAGCCCCTTTTGTGAAGCCCTTGGCTGATCGCCTTCTGTCAGAGCCTTGTCAGGAACTTTTGGAACAAGTCTGTGAGCTTCCTGATCACGCTGTGCAGGATGTTTTCCGTTTGACCTGCCAGCTTCAATCAGTGGACAGCTCTTCTTCCGTTATAACTGACACATCCATGACCTGTGACGAGGTCTCCTCTCTTTTGTCATCTGTCTGCAGTGGGGATGCCGGTCAGACTCAGCATGCAGCATCTTTAGCTGACCATCTGGGCATGATAATCCCACACACCACAGACCCATCAACAGCGCTTTGTCTGTCTGACCTCGTCTCCCACCAGAGAAACGACCCTGTTGTTTCCAGAGTTGTCTTCTATGTTGAGCGGGGACGCCGTCCGTCAAGGCGGGAACGCTTTGGTGAAAACCAACTGGCTTTAAAAGTTCTGAAGCAATGGGACAAACTAACATTGCTGAATGGTGTCCTTTACCGTGTCATAAAAGACCCTGTGAAAAAAGGTAAACGATTCCAGTTCGTGGTCCCTGATGCTTTGAAGTCTGTGGTTTTGACTGGTGTCCATGATAATGCAGGTCATCAGGGCCAGCCACGAACATTCTCCTTGGCTCGCCATCGCTTCTTTTGGCATGACATGGAAAGGGATGTGCGGGATTTTGTGAGAAAATGTCCCAGATGTGTCCTCAGCAAAACCCCAGAGCCTGCTGTGAGAGCCCCTCTGGAGAACATCAGAACCAGTGCTCCGATGGAGCTGGTGTGCATTGATTTCTGGTCGGCTGAGGACAGCAACAACAAGTCTGTGGATGTTCTGGTGATCACAGATCACTTCACAAAATTAGCACATGCGTTCCCGTGTCAGGACCAAACCGCTAAAAGGGTTGCGAAGAAGTTATGGGATGGGTTTTTCTGCGTTTATGGTTTCCCTCAGCGCATTCACTCTGATCAGGGTGCAAATTTTGAGAGTGAGCTGCTAGCTGAGCTTTTGGAGCTGAGTGGCGTCAGTAAATCGCGCACCTCACCCTACCACCCAATGGGTAACGGGACTGCAGAGAGATTCAATCGCACCCTAGGCAATATGTTAAGATCTCTTCCTCCGCGTTCGAAGCACAAATGGCCTCAGATGATCCAGTCTCTGACTTTCGCTTATAACTGCACAGTTCATGAGACCACTGGCTTTGCGCCATTTTACCTGATGTTTGGGAGGATTCCCAGGCTACCTGTTGACCTTGTTTTTCGGAACGTTCTTCACGATGATACCATTTGCGACTACCACTCTTATGTCAAATCATTGGTTGAAGATCTGCGTTCTGCCATGTTAATGGCTGAAAAGAGCACCAGTGCAGAGCAGAAACATCAATGTGACCAGTACAACAAGAGAGCCAAGGGTCACCCTCTGTCAGTTGGAGATCAGGTTTTGGTGGCGAACAAGGGAGCCAGAGGAAAGCGGAAGCTTTCTGATAAATGGGAGCCTGTGATGTACACGGTGGTTGCATCCAAACCTGCTCTCCACATTTACCGAATTAGAGATCGGCATGGCAATGAGCGTGTGGTGCATCGCAACCTCCTTCTTGATGTGAACTTTTTACCTGTGGGAATGACCCTGGACAGCAATGTGAACCGCCATGCTGACAGTGTGGTTGGAGTTCCTCCGGTTTCTGACCTACACGAAACAGAATGTCTTAGCGAGGCTCCTAGTGCTGTTCTTGCTGAGTCTTCCCTACCAGACTCCCTGTCCTGCAGTGATGGGGAGGACCGTACTGCATCATGGGTTCAGGATGTGTCCTCGGCTCCATCAGTTGTAAATAATGACCTGCCTCATGACTCAGAGAACTCCTCTATGGACACTGGAGTACTGGCGACTGCTGGTTCCTTACCTCATCTTCCTGACGATGTTAGTGTTGCTCATCCTCCAGACAGTGTGGGAGGGGATGTTGTTCACCGCCTAACTTCGCGTTTTGGGAGGGTTATTAGACCAGTCTGTCGCTTGATAGAATCCATGGCTGTCATTGAGGCATTGTATAACAAGGATATGGTTCAACCTGTTATTGATGTGTGAGTTTCCAAATTTTTGTGTATGATTCCTACCTTTGACTAGGATCATTTATTTTATTTTTATTTATTTATTTATTTTTGGTTTGCATAAGCTTCAGTACCATATGTGTTCATTCTGTATAAGGGGGGGTGTAAAAGGCACCTCTTGTTGTCCATGGAATACCATGAGAACGATCTCTGGTCTCCTGACCCTATTGTAGGGTAGCTGTTATGTTGATGTATTACTTTGTTACAGAACACATAATATTTGTACTGATACTGTCTGACACTGTTTTTTTATTTTTGTGTAATTCTAGGGGGGTGAATGTAACCTGGTTGTACTTCTCTTTTGTTATAATTACACAAAAAGTATTTTTGTATTGTTGTATTATTGTATATTACCTGACTGAAACACCACTGTCATTATTTTAGCCGTGTTACTTTAAGATCAGAAGCCCCTCCCTTTTATTTCTTCTTCTGTGTTTTTGTCTTTAAATTGGTTGTACCCCTGGGATTCTCCCCTTTTGTCACGTTGTCTTGTGGGGAGAGGTACGTGCTGTTTATTTGTCATGTAAATATATTCAGTTTATTTATAGATTTATTAAGTTAATTTTCATGCATTTTTGTTTTGTATAGACTTGAAGCAGGGCAGTCGGTAACACGGTGTTGTGTGTGTGTTATTCCACCAGGTATGTTTTATAAGAATGTTTATTCGCCCTTTTGTCACGTTGTCTTGTGGGGAGAGACTTGAAGCAGGGCAGTCGGTAACACGGTGTTGTGTGTGTGTTATTCCACCAGAATAAACCGCTATCCTGACTAAAGATAAACCGTGTCACGGTCTGATCAATAAATCCATAAAACCAGCACAACGCAGGAAGGATCCGGTTACATTTGTAGATGTGGCCCAGTGGCTCATGAGACATTTTGCTATACAGGGACGCACGTGCACACACTGAGAACTGCAGTTTCTCTGGTTCTAAAGTCAGGAACAGGTGCGTGCACGTGACTGCAGCCTGTAAATCTCTAATGTTCAGTTGGACTCCCCCAACAGAGGGTCACCCTCCCTCACACAGTCAGACAGAAAGAGTTTCATAGTAGAAAACTCCACCCACCTCCTCCTCCACAATTTGCGTTACGGTGCTCCTCCCGTGGGTTCAGCGCTTCGTGGGCGCCTCCAGCGAAGCTGAGTTTATATTTGGGCTCGCTCGTGGAAGGAGCGCTCATGCGGAGCTGTCCGCGCGGCCATGCAGGCAGCGAGCGCGGGCATGGCGAGGTGCGAACACTTGTAAGGTGCGTTGCTTCTGTATTTGACAGAATATTTGAACTTTGTGGCAAAGTTTGGGCACTTGTTTGAAATGTATGGAAGCCCATTTCTGCCAGTCTATTTAAAAAAAAAAGCAAAAATTATCTCAAAATAATGAGATACTATCTCAAAATTATGAGATAGTATCTCATAATTTTGAGATAGTATCTCAAAATGTTGAGATAATTTTTGCTAATTTTTTTAATAGACTGGCGGAAATGGGCTTCCATAGTTTTGGGACAGCGCATGCGTATTGCGCGTTTTTATAGTTTGTTAGCAAAATATCTCCTGATCCACGCGACAGCTTTTAACTAAACTTTGTATACGGTTGACATCTACAGTTGATTGACGTTTGGAGTCAACCCCAATCAAGATGGCCACCACAGCAATCTATCTTGGCAAATCTAAAAAATGTCCTGTCTAACTGTAGCCATATTGGTTTAAAATGAGGTGGTAGCTGAGACTGATCCACAGCTTACATTCTGAGCACTAATCCTGCAAGATCTGTCTTCAAAGTTTGACATGAACTATTAGTCAACTCAGTCTGTCTGTTAGCAAAATATCTCACGAATCACTGAATGTGAATGAGATTTTCAGTAAATGCTCAGTGGATGTGCCTCTACAACTGGTTTACATTTGGAACCAACTCAATTCAAGAAGGCTGCCACAGCCAACTGAATATAAAAAGACAAAAACGGCTATAATTCAGACAGTTTTACAGATGTTGTGATCATTTTTGGTGTGTTAGTAGCTAAGAGTCATTCACATCACGTGACATATATCTGGAGAGATGAGAACATGAGATTGGTTTGGTTTGACCAAAACAGCTACAATGATTGCTCAACTTCAGATGGTCTTAGCATGAAAGGCAGCAGGTGATATGCATGCCTTGAAGGAAAGCTAAGTTTCTAATTGTGTGCTTGTCATTGTATAAAAGGCTGTTTTTCTTGTTAAGACTTGTAAAACCACAAGTTTAATCTTGAGCTCTTCCTTCACAAGAAGTGATTTTTATCGACCGATACTCGTCGTCTGAAAGTGACAGAAACAGTAAAAACCAGTTTCATTTTTGCTTCTCTGTTTCAGTATGTGGCTCTCGTTTGGCTTAAAACCATTTGGACATTTTTGTGTATCATTTGTCGTGCGAGAGGGCCGGCTGTGGTTTGAGTGAGCGGTTTGAACAGATGTCATGGACAGCAACAGGTGATCACTGTCTGTTCTAACACTTGTTCAGAATGGAGCCCGGAGGTGTCTGCGTTAGGAATGACTGTGATTTTATCATTGGGAAGCAGGGCGTCCCCATCCTGCTGTTTGGAGACAGTCTTTGACATTAAGTGTCTGGAATAAAGCAGCAAAAGCTAAAATTACTTTTTAAAAAGGTGCATAATCCTTATTAGTGCTTTAATTTTTGTTAACACCAAAAACATATGAAATGGGTCTGTGTGAAGACACATAGTATATATATACACATATATATATGTACTGTAAAGGATTATGAGGAGGTCAATATTAATACTGGCCTCTTTAACTTAATTAATTTACTTATTCAGATTGAATAGTAATTTCACGGATTCTTTCTTTTTCAGTTTACCCAATATTTCTGTGATCTTTGATGGATAAATAAATAAAGCCATTAAGTGACAGAGACGTTAACTTAGTTTGATATGTCAAAGACACTACCATTTATTTAAAATAAATCAACTAAATTAACACCATTACACTTGATTGACATGATTTCACTTTCTTTCAATTTAACACGTCAGCACACTTGAATGTAACACAACAGACTTCAATACTGGATGTTAAACATATTTAGTCTGAGGGCTCTTTAACTTAAATATAGTTTCCAGATAGATTGAGAGGGATAAGGGAATAGGAGGAAAGATAGAGAGATGGTTTACAGGAAATTGTCTTGAGCATGTTACCAAAAGTGACACTTCCCATCCGACTTCTGCTAAAATCCAGGTACGTTTGTAAACAGCTCTTTACCTTCGACGACGAGTCTGATAAAGAAATGACACCAGCCTTTCAGATGCACAGAGTCCTTCAGGCCCAGCACGTCCGAGCTGGTTCTAGTTTACGTTTTCAACGTCTCCTGGTTTCGCGTTGGTCATCAGAAAATGCGTCAGCTCCTGGCCTCTGACTTCAAGATAAACTTATTCCAGGAAGGAATAAACAAAGTTTTGAGCTTACGCTCGTTCGAAGTGGACTCATAACAGCATGTTATTAGTCCTTAGCTGGATGACGAGTCCTTAGCGTGTGACTGAGTTCATCCCGCTCTTTGGGAAAGGTTCACATCTCTTTGAAGTTCCCAGCAGACTCCGTTGTTTCAGCAACAGCTTAGAACTTAATAGAAGGATCAAAGAGATGAGAGAGACTTGTCTCTTTTTCATTGGTTCAGAAGAAGCAGTCGAGGAGTTTACTTGCCGTTATCACGACCCAAGGTTACAGCCAGAGCAGAGGGAAATTGTTTAGGAAAAGCATCTGAGTGAGGAGACTTTCAGACGCTAGATGAGAGTTTTAGCTGAAACTCAACAAAAACAATTTCTGTGTAAGTCAGTTTGACCTTTTATCTGAACTTTGACACCCTTTCATTTGATCAAGTAACACAGTCATGCTTCATATTAAAAGAATAACAGCATATAACATATATCATGAAAATGACAAAAGTTATTCTTTTGATTACATTAGAATAAAATCAAAGATAGAAATAGTCTCTTTTGGTGACTATGTTCTCAGATTACAACTAATGGAATAATTTGTAGTAAATGTCTTGCTTTACTGAGAGGTCAGTAAAGGTCATCTCTGGAACAGTTCAAAAATACACAGGTGTATCAAAGTGGACACGGTCATGCCCACTACATCTCCCCCCTTTTGGAAGCCATCGCCAGTCCTTGGGGATGGGGTCCAACACGAAAGGAACATTGAACTGTCTCTGATCTTGAAGTAATCCAGCAAGTGGAAAAGAAAAATCAAAATTATAATCCCATAAAGTTTTTGGAACTTCCATACTGTTCGGAGGTAATCCCATTGCGGTAAGCTTTTAATCCCTTGGAAAACTGAGTCTGTTAACTCTTGGAAAACAAAGTCTGTGATCCCTTGGAAAACAAAGTCTTATAATCCACAGCGGTAATTCCACAGCAGTAATTCCACAACGGTTAGTTTTGTTGATTGATCAGCAACAATTGTTTTCATAATCAGCATGTAGAGGGGATCCCTCGATTGACGCAGAGGAGGCGACCCTTGGATGAAGGTTGAAGACCAAGCGTTGGAGCTGCAGGTCCCCACATCGAAGGTTGTTGGCTGGTTGGTTTCCAGTCAGTGCCACTCTGGTTCTATGTGTCATGCAATTATGTGGTTTTTTAGGTGGGCTTATGATTGGGATTTTACATTAGGCCCTACCTATATGCACCTGGTATGTAAGCTATCATGGTTTAGATCAGCTACAATTACCAATTAAGGGGTGGATCAATTCTGTAAAATTAGATATAGGGATCTATACCTATAAAATTTTGGAGGGCTTCTGTAACGAAGGCCTCTAATTCCAAACTATTCCTCCATTCATTACTTAGTTTAGGTTAAACTAAAATAGAAAAATGAAATATAGTTTGATCTAAATGTCTGTTGTCTTTTAGACGAACGACGTAGGATTTGGTATTCCTAATAAATTTTGAAGTCTATGGCGAGACTCATCAAAATGAATAGATAATCTAGAATAGAAACGATCGAATCGGTTCAATTTAGAAATTGTGAGACCAGTGTAGTTTATTGTACCTTGAGTAGCTTTAAACTACATTGACTCTTCGACGATTGAGATTTAACAAAACGAACTGCATGTTGGCATAGTTAAATCCATATCATTCATTAACCAATGTTAATACAAAACCTTTTTGGGCTGGGAGTGTTCAGAACCAAAACAATATCTCAACTAATGACAACAGTAATGACTAAACAACAAGGAAACAACGTTTCACTGCTTCGACACCAGTGGCGGCTGGTGATATTTTTTTATGGGGGGGCGACATAAATTTTTTTTAAGCATGTGTAGAAGTATGCATAATTATGTTTGTATACTGTAAAGTAAGTTTGTTCATGTTTTTTATTTGTATATATCAGGTGTATCCATTTGTATAAAACTATCATTAATAAAACATGGTTCATCTTCACCTTGTTTGAGGCATCAGTGTGAAAAGAGAATGGGAGTGTTCTGCTTCCACTTTTCAATTGTTAGACAACTTCTATCATATTCTGTTATTATTTTAGTAATACAAGTTCATAACATAAATAGAATTGTGAGGGTCCAGACTTAAATAAGGACAAAGGTGTTCAAAAATCCACCAAATAATTCAATTTAACAGTTCCAAAAATAAACTAACAAATAATTAAATTTCAATGAAAAATAAATCAAAAGATAATAACAAATTTGGCCCAACTTAAACAGGTCAACTGAAGTCTAACAAGGAGGAATGATTCCAGATTAGATTTTAAATAACTGATTTATGGGGAAGAAAAATGATCTATTTTACTGTGATCCACCTGATGAGCTCCACCTATACTTAAGGCTGCAGTCAAGTACTCTTCGCTGGAGCATTGATGCCTACTCATGGTATTTATGCTTCTAGCCAGTTTCTGAGTACAGTACTTTGAGAGACACTTACCTTGTTTTTTGTTGTGTTTCCAGTCCTCGTTTCCATCTTGGTCCTGGGACCAGTTCTCTGCTCATCGTGTCTTGCCCTCCAACCACTTTCCTGCCTCATTTCGCCCTCTGGGATTCATCTCAAGGAACTAAGGATTTCTCTGTAAAATAACAAACAAAACTAGATCAATCATCTTGAAAGAGCCTTCTGGTCAAGCCTTTCTGACAGTTTGTTTCATCTTCTAGGAAATCCAGAAGATCCCTGTACATGTGTACAGTATATAGACTTGCACTGTAAATAATAAACACTGTTACTTTTGCACCTCTTCGTCTTGTGTCGTTCTGGGTCTCATTACCAACTGGGTAAACCTTTGAAATCATAACACTATGACCACTTTATTGTTCTTTTTACATATTTTGTGCTAATTTCAGCTTACTTTTTTGTTGCTAGTTTTATATCTTTCAAAATATGAAACTTTCCCTTAAACATTATTCTCTTAAATCTGTTTTCTTTTTTATCTTGTTGAGATTTTAGCTACTGTTCTGCTACTTTTCTGCTACTTTTAACTAGCATTTTGATACTTTCAGCAAAAAAAATGCTACTTTAGCTAGTGTTTTGCTACTCATCAATATTTTCCTCTTTTTGCTGAAGCTTAGCAGTTTAAGCATCTGTCTTTTAGCTACTATATGTCATGTGTTTGCCCCTCACAGCCAGCCATGTTCATGTTTGTTGTTAAAGAAACTGAAGTGACCTAAAATCCGATATCAGTCTCCTTAAGTTGGTCACCCACCAGACTGGTCTAAGGGTCTTTTCTTCCACTTTATGATAAAGAGGCTCTGGGTCCTGCAAGGACAATAACCTTCACATCAACGTGAAGAAGACAAAGGAGATGATTGTGGACTTCAGAAGGAACAAACAAACCCCACACACCCCACTGAACATTGGAGGATCTGCAGTGGAAGTGGTCTCCAGCTACAAGTACTTAGGTGTACGGTACACATGAACGATAACTTCAGCTGGAGCAACAACACCACCAGCCTGATCAAGAAAATTTATCAGAGACTCTACTTCCTCAGACGGCTTAGACGAGCTGGTCTGAGAAGTTCAGACCTCACCTCCTTCTACAGGTGTGCAGTGGAGAGAGCAAATAAATAGAATCAATCTATGCTGGTGAAGATTCTCAGTCGTCCAGGACATGATGAAATCAAAAAAGGCGTTCAATACAGGATCAACTGGACTTTATTTGTTGCAGAAAACGTTTCGACTTCTGTCCAGAAGTCTTTTTCAATTCTGAATTAAGCTGGGATGTGTCGTTTTGTCAATTTAAATAGAATGGGCATGTTAGTTAATTTGTGGTGTTATTTCAGTTTCCAATTTCATATGTTGGTGCGTGACTTGTAAGCCTGTATAAAACTTCTCGTTCTCACAGCTTCCATTCAGAATTGAAAAAGACTTCTGGACAGAAGTCGAAACGTTTTCTGCAACAAATAAAGTCCAGAATCAATCTACTGTATTTTTTTAGTACCAGAGTTCTCTTAAATATTCCTAATATTAAAGGTCCTGAGTTGACTCCTAATGCATCTTAGCATATATAACATTTCACCATATAAATGTACCTTAAATGTTTCAATGTTAATAAGCTAGTAACTTGCAAGAGACTTTGTTTTCATTCTCCAGATCAATACAGTGTTAAAAATAGTAAAACACCACAAGTGAAAATACTCACTTTTGGGATATGGGAAGTCACCTGCTGCATGATGAGGTTAAGCTGGACATCTTGGATCTTCTTCTGTACACCACCTGTCTGTTACACAGGTGGTAGATTGGATGCCGGTGTGTAGAGATGAAGGTGTTGTGTGGATTTTTTTCTGTAAAGAAAGTACAGAAGGCACATTAATTATGTATTTTTTTTTAGCATTTTCCACATTGCTTGAAGTGCTTTGTGTACACATATGTAATCACATTTTAACTTTCTTAATACAACATAAATAATAATATCCAGGTTATTTCAATTGCATTCCATCCACAGTGATCTTTATAATATTAAAATTAAATTCAAATAATTATATAATCACTGTTTCATAACATGAAAAATTCAAACTATTTAATGCTTAAATCTTTCTGCTACTTGATTTATTTAAGTTTAGAGTGTCTTTGAAACAACAGCACAACTTATAATGAAACTAAAGTTTAACTAAACTAAACTAAAACTAAAGTTTATTTATTCATTCAGATTTATTCATCAGAAAATTTGCAACTGCTGCTAAACGAAACGAGACAAAAGTTAACTAACACAGACAGACACTCTGAGGAGTAAACAGTTCATGATGAGCTGAAGATGGACAGACAGGAGTCGTCTTCACACATTCGGGTTTATAACTAGCAAGTAGCAACTTTTATAATGTTGCAGTACACCACAACCATGAGCACAGCTACTAGCTACTGTGACTGCAACAACCACCCACACACACCACCACGTCCCGAACACAGATGAGAACAGCTCAAACTTTGCTCATGTGTGCTCAGCGATTTATTAAACTCACTAATTATTACTTGCTTACCTGTGTAGAAAGGCACCATTAATAATTACAGCTGTTTCAACGTCGCTAGTTGGCCGTGTGATCAGCTCTGACTGTAAACAGAGATGGTCCCCCGCTCCCCCTCCTTCCTCGGCTCGAACCGGAAGTGCTGGCGATCCGTGGCGATAAGAGACGAGTCCAGGCTCGAGGGCGACGGAAAATGCGACCTGTACAGTCCAAAAGTTTTGTACAGATGGGACATAAGCTACGGCCGCTAGCGGCCGCTAGTTATAATTAGATTCAATGGAAAAGCATGGGAAAAGCCCCCAGGCGGCGCCGAGCGGGGAAACCGGAAGTACGTCACTCACAATCAGAAAACGTTTTTTGAAACAAACAATCATTACTCATAAAATATTTATCCTACACAACTAAAAACATATATGCATGCATTTCGAAATATTTTTATTTTATTATTTCACTTTTATAAAAAAAAAATAATAATCTTCAAATGGTGAAGAAGAAGAGCTGCAGTTCCAAGGAGGGGTGGCGCCCCTAGCGCCCTCTAGTGGCGGCCGCCTCTGTTCGACACACTCTTGTCGTCAGATTCCAAAGTGCAACACACAAGAAAACAGGTCTCAACTTTATGACCGAGGTCAAATTAAATCTCGTGGATTTAAACGGTTGTTAAGGTTAGTTTTTTGTTGTGGGTTTTAGGCTTAGCGTTTCTAAGTTCAAATTGGACAATGCGACTTATAGGGTGGGAAATATGGTAGTTTAAACCTGATTAGTTTATTTACTAACTTGTGTTTGGACGACCTTATTATCCCATGAAGTCGGTGAGTTTGTGAGATCTTTGTCTTTTGTGGAGTCATTGAACGCCTTGTAAGGTTTGATCTGATTTCGATGTACCCATTTAGCAATTGGCTCTTTGCGGCCTTTGCTGATTTTGATTTCGTAGACGACTGAGGACACTTTGTCTGTTATCAGATGAGGTCCAGTCCACCTGGGCATCAGTTTGCGGGCGAGAGTTCCGGTCTCGGACCCTCCTTTCCCGGTTGCTGGGGCGAACGTATAGTACCAGACTCTGTCTCCCACTTGGAGTTCATTGTGAGAGGCCTTTTGGTCATAGTACGCCTTACGTCCTTCAGCGGATTTTTCCAGGTTTTTCTGGGCGAAAGCAAAAGTGTTTCTGAGGTGTACATTCAAATCTTTCATGTATTGTTGTGTAGTGTAGGCTGTCGCCATGGCGGCGTCGCCTGGTTGGTACAACAGGTGTAGAGGGAGAGTCATTTGTCGACCGGTCATCATCTCGAAGGGAGAGATGCCAGTTGATGTGTGTGGAGTGGCTCTTATGGCCATGAGGACCAGAGGGAGTTTCACGTCCCAGTCCTTGTGGTTTGCAGCCACGTATTTCTTCAAAATACTCACCACAGTTCTGTTTGCTCTCTCAACTTGGCCTGAAGCCTGTGGGTGGTAGCCGACATGAAAGTTAGCCTTGACGCCTAGCGTCTTCCACAGTTCTTTCATCACTTCACCTGTGAAGTGTGTACCTTGGTCTGAGTTCACCCGAAGGGGAAGTCCAAACCTTGAGAATATATGATTCATTAACAACATAGCAGTGGTTTGTGCTGTGTCGTTGGGAGCTGGTAGGCATTCTACCCATTTGGTAAATGCACAGGTTACCGTGAGAAAATATTTATTTCCTCTAGAGCTCTTAGTGAGTGGTCCAACCCAGTCGATCTGGAGGTCAGACCATGGGAATGCAATGCCTCTGCTTTGCAGTGGTGCTCTGTGAAGTGGTCTGGTTGGCTGAAACTGGCCACAGACCACGCACCCTTCAATGTAGTCCTTGACATCCTTTTTCATTCCAGGCCAATAGGCAATTTGTTTTAATGCCGTCAGCGTGGCTTTATCTCCTTTGTGTCCTGCGGACGGGAGATCATGGGCATGAACTAACATCACCCCCCTTTGGTCATGGGGAACCACGAACACAGGTGAGGACGTTGGTCCATGAGCGAAAGTTAAGATGCCCTTGATTAGTTTTAGCTGTTTGCGCAGCTGATAGAGGACCTTAAGGTCTGGATCGGAATCCAGGTCGTCTTTAGACGGACTATTTTTGTTCGGATCAGTCAGGTACAGTATCATGGAGTTGATAGCAGGATCCGACTTCTGTAGTTGGATGATGTCTGGGTCAGTCAGTGCGGGTCGTACAGAGACTGCGTTGTCAGCAGGTCTGGCTGCGGCCTGTGCACGTGTGACTGCCATAACCCTGACTGTAGGTTGTATTGACAGAGTCTTGATTAACCAGGAGGGGTCGAAGGACCATAGAGGACCTTCGTCGGCTCCTTCTTTGGCTAAGGAATCTGCAATGTCATTGTAGTGCTTGTCATCGCCTGGGACTCTAGAATGTCCTGGAACTTTCTTCCAGTAGATCTGTAAGTCGTGTGATGTCACCAAGTGATCACACGCTATGAAAAGCTCTTTGTGTTTGACCACTTTCCTGTCGCTTGTTAGGAAACCATTCTGTTTCCACACAGCGAGGTGACAAGCGAAACTTAAACGAGCATAGTTAGAGTCAGTGCAGATGACTAGCGTCTTGATGGAGTGTTCTACTACCATCTGGAGAGCTATTAGGATTCCTGCAATCTCAGCGTACTGAGAAGTCTGAGAGCCTAATTTGTAGCTGAAAGTTATCTGCTCTTGATCATGGAGGAGAACCCCTCCAACACCTGCTCTGCAGATACAGTATATGTATATATATATATATAAATATATGTGTGTGTGTATACAGTACAGTATGTATATACAGTACAGTATGTATGTTTATATGTATATTTATCTATTTGTATATATAGTTTGCTCATACCAATATTACTATGGTAATTCAATTTTAATTTCACAATTTTTAAAATAGATTAGTTTTTTAAGTCATCTAATGACTCAATGCTTACATGGAACTTCACCAGATTATCTGAAGGATATTCTTATTCCATACTCATCCACCCGTTCGCTGCGGTCACAGAACAGTAATCTCCTTCACATTCCGAGAACCAAATTAAGGACCATGGGAGACCGGGCTTTCAGTGTGGCTGCCCCCCGCCTGTGGAACTCTCTTCCTGACTGTCTGAGAGCCCCACAGTCTGTGGTTGACTTTAAGAGCGGCTTGAAGACCTTTCTTTTCAACCGAGCATACTCTACCTCCTCATGATTCTACTTTTGATCTTAGCTGATACTGTTATTGATTTTAATTGTTTTATTATTTGTTTTATTGACATTTAATTCTGTTGCACCTTGTAGCACTTTGAGATTTTCATTAATGAAAAGTGCGTTATAAATTGAATTCATTATTATTATTATTATTATTATTATTATTATTATTATTATTATTATTATTATTATTATTATTAATGTTGAGTAACAGCATTTAGCCATGTTTGTGTTGGTCAATGTGGATTTATTTGGGCAGTGCACAGAATATGTATTGGACGTTTGTATCAGAAATTACACACACAGTTTAAGTCTGTGTCTAAAATTGACAGAGTCATAGACATTTTTATAGACATCTTTAGGTCAGTTGTTTGTGGCACCCATCTTTAATTGGGAATAAAGAATATTAAAAAAATGCAATAATTGTAGTCATACTTTCTCCAAGTTTCATTAAAATCTGTCCAGTGATTTATGAGATTTGGGACAACTGCTGAAGAGTTAAATGAAGATTTTGCTTTTCCTTTAAATTGTGAAGTTTATATTTCAAGTTCAAATCGCGTTTATTTATCAAATGCAGAACCAATTTTGAACCAAAAGAACCAATTTGACTCACTAAAACAACAAAGAACCAACAAAAATATATATAAATAAATAAATAATATATAAATTATAGTAATACAAGTTCATAATATAAATAGAATCAATCGCTTTTTTTATGAGTACCGGTTCTCTTAAATATTCCTAATTTTAAAGGTCCTAATGCACCTTAGCATATACTGTATAGCATTTCACCATATAAATGTACCTTAAATGTTTCAATGTTAATAGGAGCTAGTTACTTGCAAGAGGCTTTGTTTTCATTCTCCAGATCAATACAGTGTTAAGAAATAGTAAAACACCACCAGTGACATTTAGTATATAAAATTATTAATGTTTGATAATTTTTTATAAGCAAATTGAAATAAATGTAGCCATCAGAGTCCAATACAATAACCTAGAGGCTGGTGCTGGCATCCTAACTTCACAAACAAACAAAGAAAAAAACTAACTCACCAGTTCCCACTTGCAGTCAGCTGAAGGCTTTTTTCACAAACAGAGCCATCTAAAAGCTGAGAGGCATATCAGTAATATAATAATATAAGCATTAGATAAAGACTAGCATTAGCATGCTAGCTCCAGAAACAAACTCACCAGTTGCCACTTTTAGAATAAACAGTCAGCTGAAGGCTTTTTTCACAAACAGAGACTTCTAAAAGTTGAGAGGCATATCAGTCAGAAATGGCAAATAAGCTTTAGATAAAGGGCTTTCAATGATTTAAAACCTATCTGGCTTGAATCACTGCACGGCTCATTTCCCAGACAAAAAAAAGAAAAAAAGACCAGAAGCACATGATCGGTAGGTACAGCTCACGTTGGACGTGTCCAGGGCGCAGAAATCTGTGCCCAGCATCTTCCCATTGTTTTGTAACGTCGTGGAATAACTGCGCATGTGCCATTTATAACGAGAGTCTATGGATAAGATTCATGCGCCCCCAGGACAGGAAATACATCACCAATCAGAAAACGTTTTTTGAAACAAACAATATAACTCATCATTACTCATAAAATATTTATCATACACAACTAAAAACATCCATCCATCCATCCATTGTCTTCCGCTTATCCGGGGTCGGGTCGCGGGGGTAGCAGCCTAAGTAGGGAGGCCCAGACTTCCCTCTCCCCAGCCACTTGGAGCAGCTCCTCTGGGGGAATCCCAAGGCGTTCCCAGGCCAGCCGAGAAACATAGTCCCTCCAGCGTGTCCTGGGTCTTCCTCTGGGTCTCCTCCCGGTGGGACATGCCCGGAACACCTCACCAGGGAGGCGTCCAGGAGGCATCCTAACCAGATGCCCGAGCCACCTCAACTGGCTCCTCTCGATGTGGAGAAGCAGCGGCTCTACTCCGAGTCCCTCCCGGATGACTGAGCTTCTCACCCTATCTCTAAGGGAGAGTCCAGACACCCTGCGGAGAAAACTCATTTCAGCCGCTTGTATCCGAGATCTCGTTCTTTCGGTCACAACCCAAAGCTCATGACCATAGATGAGGGTGGGAACGTAGATCGATCGGTAAATTGAGAGCTTTGCCTTTTGACTCAGCTCTCTCTTCACCACGACAGACCGGTACAGCGCCCGCTTCACTGCGGATGCTGCACCTATCCGCCTATCAATCTCACGCTCCAGTTTTCCCTCATTCGTGAACAAGATCCCGAGATACTTAAACTCCTCCACTTGGGGCAGGACCTCCTCCCCGACCCGGAGAGGGCACTCTACCCTTTTCCGGCTCAAGACCATGGCCTCGGATTTGGAGGAACTGATCCTCATCCCGGCCGCATCACACTCGGCTGCAAACCGCTCCAGTGAAAGCTGTAGATCACGACCTGATGAAGCCAATAGGACCACATCATCTGCAAAAAACAGAGAAGTGATTCTAAGGCCACCAAAACGGATCCTCTCAACACCTTGGCTGCGCCTAGAAATTCTGTCCATAAAAGTTATGAACAGAATCGGTGACAAAGGGCAACCTTGGCGGAGTCCAACTCTCACTGGAAACGAGCCTGACTTACTGCCGGCAATGCGGACCAAGCTCTGACACCGGTCGTACAGGGACCTAACAGCCCATATCAATGGGCCTGGTACCCCATACTCCCGGAGTACCCCCCACAGAACCCCCCGAGGGACGCGGTCGAATGCCTTCTCCAAGTCCACAAAGCACATGTAAACTGGTTGGGCAAACTCCCACGCACCCTCCAGGACCCTGCTGAGGGTGTAGAGCTGGTCCAGTGTTCCACGACCAGCACGAAAACCACACTGCTCCTCCTGAATCCGAGGTTCGACTATCCGACGGACCCTCCTCTCCAGAACCCCTGAATAGACCTTACCAGGGAGGCTTAAGAGTGTGATCCCCCTATAGTTGGAACACACCCTACGGTCCCCCTTTTTAAATAGGGGAACCACCACCCCAGTCTGCCAATCCAAGGGAACTGCCCCCGATGTCCACGCGATATTGCAGAGTCGCGTAAGCCAACACAACCACACAACATCCAGAGCCCTAACTAAAACTAAAAACATATACTGTATGCATATATTTTGAAATATTTTTATTTTATTATTTCATTTTTATTCAAAAAAATGTAAGTCTTCAATGTAAAATGGTGAATAGCTCCAGAAGTTACAGTGGGGCGGTGCCCTAGCGCCCCCTATTGGCTGGCCGCCCCTGGCAAACAGTCTTGGCTTTTGGCCATAATTTGCAGAGACACATGGGAATCGTTGTTGTTCCATTTTCGCTGAGCATCATGGGAATGTGAAAGAAAAGTGATTAAATGTGTTTGTGCATAGTTGGACGGTAAGTTCTGTAAAAAAAAATAAAAATAAAAATTTTTTTTTAAAAAAAGCACCTTGACTGGAAGCACCGTTAGAAAACAACTTGGCAACTGGGTTAATGTAAAAATAAAAATAACTTTTGTAAAGGTTGTGTTAATTCTTCACATTCATCTATTTTAACTAGCTCTTTTATATAAACAAAAATCAGTGCTGATTTCTAGTTTATGCTTAGATTTGTTGAGTAAAGTATGCATTAAAAAGTGTTTTGTTTACATTGAGTGAGCATTTCAGAATTGTGCAACCAGAAACTGCTGGAGTAAACGCTAACTGCACTGTTCGATAAAATTCAGGAAAACCTCTTTTATTCTTTGATGTCATAGAATGAGTTTCTTTAATAATAAAAAAATGCACCTTTTATAAATTTCCATAACAATACATTTCTCATTAAAATAACAATGTTTAAGTTGTTTTGAGTGGTAAAACAGCTCAGGAAACCACCTTTACTAGAAGATGCACCTGTCAGATGTTAAATGAAGCATTTTCTGTCCATTGCTGTGACAAAGTTTTTCTTCTTTAAGCGATGCTGATGTTCACAATGTGAGGCCAAGGTCAGTACGTTACTGGAAACTATCGGCCTTACTCTCTCTCACACAAGCAAAAGTTGAAGAACAAAATGTTTGGGAACAATTGAACTAAACAGAGACTTTCCCTGAAACAGGATCTCTGTCCGTTGAAACCTGTGGTTCTGTCTGGTGTGCTCTTTACGGTGTTATGATCTAACATGGACTCAGCTTCATTTCAGGCAAAGAAAGGTGCATTTAAAAAAGGATAAAGCTACATCTCTGGTCACACTTTGATATCAGTCTCAGACATCAAGTTTTGGGAAACAAATAATCCAGAATTTTGCCTTTTGATCAAAGATGCTTCTTTGTTTTGGAATATTTATTCGTTAGATATTACTGATTATATATATTTTACTGGCTTGTTGCAACAGGGCAAGCAAAATACAGATCAAGTTAAACCGTGTTGTTTGTTAGGAATAAAAAGGCACCTTTATTGCTCACATTCAGTAGTTGTCCTCAGTGTGTCTTGTTTGGGTTATTGTCTTAAGCAAATCCAAGGTTGTAATAATATAACCTCTGCTCCATCATTAGCTTGATGCACAGCGTGAAGACTTCCTGTTAGTTTACAGTGTCCCTACAACTTAAAGCCTATACTGTAATTATTTTTTTTTACACATTGTTAACGCATGGCATCAGTTTTGTAATTGTGGGTGACTCTCAGCAACGACCACACCTAATTTTAGCTCTGTGTTTGTTAAAAAATAAAAATACAGGTAGTCCCCGGGTTACGACGGTCTCGACTTACGACGTTTTGACTTCACGAACGCCCTCCCATTGAAAAGCATTGTTCGAGTTACGCGGTTTATGCGCCTTTACACCAGAAAATACGGTACCGAAACTCAGCGGACATTTACAGGAGGGAGGGGGGAGCTTCATGCGCGCTCAGTGGAGCAGGAGACCTCATTGTTTGGGATAGGCTGACCGGAGCAAAGGGGCTAATATGCTAATAGACCTTATTGTAAAACTCTGGACCGCTGGACCGCACACAGAGACCTTATTGTTTGGAGCGGAGGTTTACGAGTACGAGGCAGAGAGGCTACAGCTGAGCAACGAGCTAACATGCTAGCAACGAGCTAACATGCTAACAGACGTTGCTGTAAACGCTGTGGACTGCGTGAAGCTGCAGAACCAGCTCCCAGTAAGAAATTAACTCTTTTTTTCCTTCATTATGGCTCCGAATGTATGTGTTTTTTGATAATTATGTAGGGTAATGTGTTAGGATAGAGGCTAAATACAGTACTGTACGTATGAGGTGCCGTTTGGACATACGGTATTTGGACGTATTTTTCGACTTACGCTGATTTTCGTGTTACGAACGGGCGTAGGAACAAATCTCCGTCGTAAGTCGGGGACTGCCTGTAATTGAGTTACAGTCATTAAAAAAAATATATATATATATATATCAGGGGCCGCAAGTGGGCGCTAGAGAAGCCTCAGAAAGTTGCAAGTAGAAGATTTTAAAAATGAAGAAAAAAAAAGAAAAAGAAAATAGCAATAATAATAATAAATATTACACACTAGGGCAATTTGTATCTTTCACTCAGATAAACACGCTTGAGAGAGAAGTTAATTAACTGTTTGCTGAAAAGTTGTTTTTTTCAGTGGGAATATAATAGTTTTCAAAACATGTTGGTTAGTTTAAGCTCAGCAGCTGTAATAATCAATTGAATATAGTGAATAAAAGTTAAAACTTTCTAAAAGTTGATGCTTCTCACCTACTGTATTTTGTAACATTGTTTGTGAGTTTGCGAGGGGGGCCTCAGCCAGATGCCATGGCAAGGGAAAGTTTGGGAGCGCCTGTACGAATATAACAAATGGGGATGTGATTGGTGGTATCTTAACGACCGACTTAAGTGATCATTTACCAGTTTTCACAATATTTAAAAATGATCAAAATATCACAAAAGCAGACACAACGAAGAAAAAAATCATAAACACATCAAAAAAAGTTTTGGAAAAATTGAAAGAGGATCTGGATAAACAAGACTGGAATGATGTGTATGTTGATGATGCGAACAGGGCATATGATGAGTTTATGAATATCTTGGAAACCCTGTATGAAAAGAATTGTGTGCAAACAAATTACACAAAGAGAAATACGAATGATCAACCATGGATGACAAAAGGGTTAAGAAATGCATGTAAAAAAAAGAATTATTTGTATTCATGTTTCTTGAAATTGCGAAGTCAGAGCGCAGAAGAAAAATATAAAAAGTATAAAAATAAATTAGTAGGGATTATAAGGAAACATAAGAAAGAATATTATAGTAAATTATTAGATAAAACTAATGGTGATATGAAAGCAACATGGCGAGTAATGAATGGTGTACTGAAGAATCATAAAGCAAAAACTGGTATTTCAAAATATTTTGTAAAAGACAACGATGAAGTTCATGATGAAAATGAAATTGTAAATGGATTTAATCAATATTTCGTGAATGTTGGATCAAGCCTTGCAGCTAAGATACCAAAAGTAGATAAAAATATGATCCACTCAATTACAGGTTGTGCAAATAGTATTTTCCTAAATGGAACTAACAAAGAGGAAATAATGAATGTAGTAAAACATCTTACAGACAAGAGATCGAAAGACTGGGTGGACATGGATATGATGTTTGTAAAGGACATAATGAGTCATGTTATTGAGCCGTTCACATACATATGTAACTTATCATTTTCAACAGGAATTTTTCCAGATAATATGAAAGTAGCTAAGGTCGTTCCTCTTTTTAAAAATGGTGATAAATGTGTATTCAACAATTATAGACCTATATCCTTGTTACCACAGTTTTCAAAAATTCTTGAAAAACTATTTGTAAACAGACTAGACCAATTTATAGATAAACAAAATATTCTAAGCAGCAGTCAGTATGGGTTTAGATCAAAAAACTCTACATCAATGGCTCTCATGGAATTAATGGAACAAATAACTACTGCTGTCGATCAAAAACAACATTGTATCAGTATCTTTGTTGATTTAAAAAAAGCATTCGATACTATTGATCACACCATTCTCCTTGAAAAACTGAACAAATATGGTATTAGAGGACCAGCATTACAGTGGGTATCTAGCTACTTAAAAAATAGGAAACAATTTGTACAAATAAATGATGTAAGATCTGACCTCTGTAAT
Organism: Garcialebias charrua; assembly: GCA_038048925.1. Lineage (NCBI taxonomy): Eukaryota > Metazoa > Chordata > Actinopteri > Cyprinodontiformes > Rivulidae > Garcialebias > Garcialebias charrua. Next base: position 490 of record JBBPBX010018422.1, on the reverse strand, counting down.
ATCACATGTGGAGTTCCTCAAGGCTCTGTACTTGGACCAAAGCTTTTTATTTTATATGTGAATGACTTGGTAAATGTGTCAGGACTCCTTAAATGTGTACTTTTCGCAGATGATACCACTTTTTTCTGTTCAGGTGAAGATATAGAACAAATGTTAGAATTGATAAAGACAGAATTTGTCAAGATACAAACTTGGTTTAAAATAAATAAATTATCATTAAATCTAGAGAAAACTAATTACATGATATTCGGTAATAGAAAGAAAACTGTCGATGTTCCACTCAAAATTGAGGATGTTGAGATTTGTAGAGTGAATGAGGTGAAGTTTTTGGGTGTTATCATTGATGACAAACTGACATGGAAACAACACATAAATTCTGTAAGAATAAAAATAGCTAAATCGATAGCAGTACTGTACAAAGTCAGAGACCTATTGAATGATAAAGCTCTGTATTTGTTGTATAACACAATCATTGTTCCACACTTAATCT
>JBBPBX010018421.1:0-45631 GCA_038048925.1 Garcialebias charrua | reverse complement strand
TGGTTACATTGAAAGACGCAGTCTTCAGGTAATTTGTACATGCTGAATGTTCCCGTTTCAGAAGAGGGACATTTTTGAGGATTTTGTACTCACAGCACACTTTATTTTGATTTTCACATAAAATCAAATGTTGATGGCAGAACAGTTACACAGTTTAATACAGACATGTCTGTTTTTGATAAAATCTGACACTTTTATCATCAATTCTGTGCATAACTAGCTCTCTGTCCCTGTTTTGTTTTAACCTGCAAGTTTAAAATAACACACATGAGGCTTCTTTTGTCTTGGTTTTTCACGAAAATCTCACAACGACAGCCGTTTTTGTTTGACCTTGTCACAGGTCGACAAATTACTAGACATCACTGATTTTTATTTCATTTAACATCTTGGATGTTTTCTGAGCAGCTCATACACTTTGCATATTTGCAAGCTGCGATATGAGACCCACTTTATTTGATTTTTCACAGAACATCAGTACACAGATGGACGTTCAAACAGGTGAACCACCTGAGGGGGGCTCCTCTCCTATCTATCCTAGATGGATGGATGGGGGCCTTGGGATTCCTGCCCGTGCTCCCCGCATTTTGGGGGAATCTGCCTCTTCGTATGCTAATTACTTAGCTGCTAAGAACGTCCGTCAGGATAAGTGGGAAAATCCCCTGTCATTCTACGACAGGCTAATCTCGGTCTACTCCGGGGGCAAACCTGTTCCTGGATTAGAGGAAAAAGTGGAGTTTAAACGTCTTTTCATTATGAATCTTATGCCTTTTCAAATGAAATGTGTTCATTTCAAGGTTGATTGCAAAAAAGATTCCATGGAAGTGATAAGACAATATGCTGCGTCAGTTTTTGAGGCCGAAATACAACCTAGGATACCATCAGAGGGTTGTACAGGTCAAAAGGTCACATCCCACTCGCAGGAAGTAGTAGAGGTTCCCTCTCCTTCAAAGTGCGAGAGGTCACAGGTTTTTCATAATAACATACATCAGCATGGTGCTACGAGCTGTAGGAGTTCTGAACCCCCTGCCCCTCAGGTTGAAAACCTTGAGAGGAGCAGAGAACCACACAAGGTAGGTGTTCGCCCTCCAGATGAACCCAGATGGTCCGGATCGAACCAAAAGAGTTCTCTCATGGATCTCACTGTGGGTGAACTTCGAGAGATGTTGATGTCTGGGAACCGTGACCCTTTGAAAAGTGGTCTGTCCCGACATGTACCCACGAGAGGCGGCCCTCCTGCCCCTGCCCCTCGAACTGCACAGTTTGAGACATGCAATGAGTCACACATGCTCCAGATTATGGAAACGGCGCCTCCGCGCGAGATCGTGACTGAGGTTGTGAGTTGTTTGTCAAATGATTTGAATGTTACAGTGGTTGACCAAGCTGACACATCGTATGACGTTGTCCTTGATGATAACACAAACAACCTTGTTCCACCTGATGAAGCGACGCGCAGCACTGCCTTTTGCAGCAACTTAGTGCATACAGTTGACATCAACAACGTCAACACTGACATAAATACTGACAGCAAACAAATTGCTGAGAATCCACATCCTGAAGGTCATGAGGCAGACAGCCATCATGATGCTGACAGCGACGATGATTACACGGACAGAGTCACACGTACACAGACACGTGTGGAAAAACCTGAACGGTTTCTGTGTCACTTTGTAAGAAGGGGTATAGCTAAGAGAGCTTACCTGCCACTCACATTGGAAGGGGTCCTAGAGCAAGAAGCACTCCTGGTTAGCGGCTCAGACGTGTCTGTCATGTCAGCCAAACTGTTTGAGGAGCTAAGGACCGCCGCTAACGATGTTGGCAGGCAAATACCCTTTGTGAAAGACACTTATGGTGATCAACAGGGCCTCGCAAAGACGAGAACAACCCTAATAGCCATGGTTCACATGCAGATTGGCGAGATGTCACTATACCACCCGGTATATGTGTCTGATCTTGACTCACTCCGGGCTCCATTTGTGGTTGGCCAAGATTTTATAAATCGCTTTGAAGCGATTATAAATTATGGCAATCAGACAATGTGGGCCACAGTGAGCAGTCCACTGCCATTCAAGGTGCCTCCCCAAGGTCAGGACACTGACTGTCTAACAACAGGTACCGCTAAGGTCACATTGGATTCCCCAACCGAGACCACAAGCCCGGTAAGTGAACCTTCATATACAGGTGAGACAGAGGAGACTCAACAGGTGGACCAGACTCTGGCCCATCACGAGGACCTCCTCTGCGAGCTGACACCTTCGGCACTCCCTGACCACTTCCTACCACGGGTAGATGAAGGTGTGGAGATCCAAGAGTCCCACACCGATGGCGCTGTACTGTCCTGTGGGACAGGTAATTCGGCAAACAGCCAAGCGGTCAGTGAAGTCTTGGTTCAAGGACATCTGAGCCCACAAGGTGACAGTCTACTACACTCTGACAGTCACTTGGACTTCATTGTTACAGATTTTGAGGACCCCTCCTCAAACAAAAGGGGGGCAGACTCACACTTCCTACCACAGGTAGAGGATGCTGTAAAGATCCAAGGATCACACACCGAGGACGCTGTGCCGTCCTGTGGGACAGGTAATTCGGCAAACAGCCAAGCTTTCAGTGAAGTCTTGGTTCAAGGACATCTGAGCCCACAAGGTGACAGTCTACAACACTCTGACAGTCACTTGGACTTCATTGTTACTGATTTTGAGGACCCCTCCTTAAACGAAAGGGGGGCAGCCTCACACTTCCTACCACGGGTAGAGGATGGTGTAGAGATCCAAGGATCACACACCGAGAACGCTGTGCTGTCCTCTGGGACATGTAATTCAGTCATCAGCCAAGCTTTCAATGAAACCTTGGTTCAAGAGCATTTGAATCTAGAACTACTCAGCAATGACATAGTTCTTACAGACTCAAAGAGCACCTCTTCATTCATGAAGTGGGAAGACATACATCACAACGACAGAGACACGCCTGCGACGGCGCCGACAGTTGTGACACACCTGCATTACGCAGAAAGAGGTAAACGTACAGAGGTACGTTGGCCGAGACCCATAAGGATCCTGTACAAGGTTCCCCATAAACTGCGCGAACAGCTTAAACTAAACAAAGGCATCCTAACTCGTGCCCATGGACGGACGTCCACACCCGTGTGCGTGGTCCCTCATGACCACAGGGGGGTGATGTTAGGCTATGCCCATGTCAAGGACAAAGATTTCAATAACCCCACAAACGACAAAGATCTCGCAAACTCACAGACTTCATGGGAAAACAAGGTCGTCCAAGCACAAGATAGTGAATAAACTAAACAGTTTAAACTATTCTAGCTGCGAAAAGAAACCATTCCAACTAGAACGTAGAACACTAAGTGTAAAACTCACAACGAGGTCTAACTCTAACGACAGTTGTAAATCCACAGGTTTTAGTCCAATAATTGTTAGAAAGCTAAGTTCTATCTGTTTGTGTTTCCTTAGGACCACGATGAAACTGCTCCTATTAATCCTCGCCTTCTTGGGACTCGTCCAAGTGGGGCAACTCGAGGTTGTAACCCTCGGACCTACCTCAGGAATCAGTCTTCGGGATCAACCCGGACTGCTCGTCGCAGATTGTCGTCTGTATAGCCAGAAGGTCTTTGTTCGCTTTGATCCCCAAACAGTGATCCAACAGCACGTTACAATCAAAGAGGAGTGGCTCGACAAATCGTGGTACACTTACCCAATCGAGGACGCAAAAGGACAAATCCGACACATGTTAAAGCAGCTACATAAGTACACTCTCACTCAACAGGAGCTGAGTGGAAAACCTTTGAGAGAGAAGCGTGGCATTGGATTGCTCCTCCTCGCCGCCTCTCCTCTCGGCTCTCTTTTCAGTTTAGGCATGTCCGCAGTCAACACTGTCAGCATATCATCACTAAGACAACATGTTAATGAAATGCAAAATGAGTTCCCAAAGATCCAAATACAGATGAATCAACAACAAGCTCAGTTTACCCAGGTGACCAAAACTCTTAAACAAACTGTATTAGTGCTGAACACTCACACCCAGAGAATACAGGTCCTGGCACAAACGGTAAATGAACTAAAACTTAAGGTAGAATGGGAATACACCATCATGCACCTGATAGATAGGGTCCTTTCTGACATGCTTAGAGATATCAGCTCATCAGTTGATGCACTAGCCACTGGCAGAATTCCACCCTATCTCGTCTCGATGCAGATGGTAACAGACATCCTTACCTCCGCTACAGGCGAACAAGCAAGGTCAGTCCAGGCTCACCTAGCTTTCGCTCTCGGTAGCGCAATCCCGATTTATGTCAACCACGTAACGGGTGAATTCGCGTTCCTTATCAATCTACCCATCATTCCATCAGACGGCATATATAGACTGAAAGACGTCATTAATGTCGGTAATTGGCACGGTGAAAACCATGTAAAAATTAACACTCCAAAGGTGATTGCTTATCGCGACAGTGACCCCTCAATCTACTTGGTTCCAAACCTCCTGATGTGTGTTCTCACACACGACATACACTACCTGTGTACGAGCAAGCCTTTCATTCTGAATAAAGGCACGGGCATTTGCGGTGTCACACCCGTTCCAGATAACTCAAAATGCCCAACGACCATGACTCCGCGACGCCAGGTTACGACCGCTAGCGCGGAAATAGTTGGGTCACGTTGGTTAGTCAATGTTCCCCAGAGAACCGCAACGATGGTGTACGACCACCAACCCGCGGCTAACAAACTTGTGACCCTCCCAGATAAAACAATGTGGATCAGTGTCCCCGAAGGTACAACTGTACACATTGGTGAACTGACACTCTACCACCTCCATCCGGATCGGTGGGAATCTACTCTGGAAGATTCCGAGTGCTTTTCAAACATGAGCTTAGAGATAGACCCTAAAACAATTGAACAACTCCGTTTTGAAGGAACTAAAGTCGTCGACGTCGAACCGATTAATAAAGTTCTCAGGACGCTCAAGTCAGACACTACGATACCGTTTCAACCTATCACTTACGCGTGGTCTAGCGCCGACTCGCTCAATTCAGTTGTGGTAATGATCCTCTTTTTCGTGATGTGCGGGATGATCGTATACCTGCTCCGTCGCGTCCAAGCTGTTGAGGCTCGATTGGATCGTTATGAGGCCCAACAGGGTACTGCAGACCGTCAGAAACCTGACCCGAGAGGCAGGCTTACTGGACAGGACACTCGTTTGTAATCTGACGACCAGAGTGAGTTTGACGTAGTGAAACGTTGTTTTTAGTTGCTTGATTGCTACCTTTGTTGTTATTGAAGTTGTTATTGTTTTCTGAACACTCCCAGCCAAAAGAGGTTTTGATTGTTGTTTAGTTGAAGACTTAAATGGATTTTAACTATGCCAACATGCTGTTCATTTTGTTAAAGATCTCAATCTTTGATGAGTCATAGTAGATTAATACTACTTAAGGTACTATAATCTACACTGATCTCCCAATCATTTAGGTAGAACCGATTCGATCGTTTCTATTCTAGATCTATTCATTTTGATGAGTCTCGCCATAGACTTCAAAATTTTTAGGGATTACCAAATCTTGCGTCGTTCGTCTAAAAGACAACAGACATTTAGACCAAACTAGTTTTCATTTTTGTATTTTAGTTTAACCTAAACTAAATAATGAATGGAGGAATAGTTTGAAAGAAGAGGCCTTCGTTACAGAAGCCCTCCACATTTCTATAGGTATAGATCCCTATTTCTGATTTTTACAGCATTGATCCACCCCTTAATTGGTAATTGTAGCTGATCTAATCCATGATAGCTTACATACCAGGTGCATATAGGTAAGGCTTAATGTAGAATCCCAATCATAAGCCCACCTAAAACCACATAATTGCATGACACATTGAACCAGGGTGGCACCGACTGGAAGCCATCCAGCCTGCAACCTTCGATGTGGGGACCTGCTGATCCAACGTTGGTCTTCAACCTTCATCCAAGGCCCGCCTCCTCTGCTTCAATCGAGGGATCCCCTCTACATGCTGATTAAAAACCATTCTTGCTGATGAAATCAATAACCCCCATCGTTGTGGATTTACCGTTGTGGATTATAAGACTTTGTTTTCCAAGGGATCACAGACTCAGTTCTCCATGGGTTAACAGACTATGTTTTCCAAAGGATTAAAAGCTTGCCGCAATGGGATTACCTACGAACAGTATGGAATTTCCAAAAACATTATGGGAGTATAATTTTGAACTTTTTTTTGACTTTTTTTCCACTTGCTGGATTACATAGAGGTCAGAGACATTCGGTGGTATCCTTTCGTGTTGGAACTCATCCCCAAGGACAGGCGATGACTTCCAAAAAGGGGGACTGTAGTGATATAGGCCTCTGTCTTGACCTTCAAGTACACCTCTCCACATCTCTCTGAAACTCTAAGTGTCACACCTTCTTGAAGCTCTCAAGGAGACAGATGGACACTTATATATTTTAACAATTATTATGAATTAATGGACACTAATTAATCAGATTGAACTTTCTCTTTAATGTGTGTTAATTCAGATTTGATCTACAGTATATTTTTGTCATTTCAATGATGATTTTACTAAACTGGTATATTTTAAATATGACAAAGTTAAGAGAACATCTCAGAATGATCATGTTTTGAACTGTCTGCTCTAGGCAGAATAAGTGTCGAAAGTTGAAGGAACAATCCTTCGTATTTGTTTGAACTGTTTTTGTTTCAAAGGAAAAGTGCTAGACATAGCTTGCTTTCGGTCTCCCGTCCTTTCTAAAAACAATGAATCAGTTCTCAAAACAAAGTACTGACTTGTGCACATGCACCTGCATCTTCTCACGTATGTTTTCTATGTTTTGTCTACCCTATCATCTGTCACTCAAACTCACTCATTTGCAAAGTCACACCCTCTCTAGGGGTGCAACAACCAATCAGCAGGAAGTATGTGACTAAGTCACACCCCCTTCTTAAGGGGCACTTCCTGGATTTTGGTTTAGAGTTTCGAGGAGTACGAACTGTCAACCTGCTCTCCTCTCTGAAAGCTGGAGACGTCCCGGTCAGGTGTCAACGACCCACGTCTCAGCTGGGATCATAGTAAAGCCTTACTTTGATCCATTCACTCTCCTTTCTGAAGAATTTGTTTTCTAAAGTTTTATTTTGAAAGTTCAACCAGTGCGATTGGAGTCTGTTCCTGCCGGTGAACGCGTGCTCCCGCTCGTCTGACCCAGTCATACACGCACGAAGTCATCTGGACGCTCACTGGACCACACAGTCCGTTAGTGTCCACAAACTTCTCAGTCCTCACCTCGCAAGACGTCTCGTCACCAGGTAAAGAGGCTTGTTTGTATGCTGCACGTGTGAGAAGCCCAGCTAAGATCCGTATGGGAAAGCTTGCCACCCTGGTTGTTTTCAAAATAATTAACTTTAGCTTAACTTAGCTCCAGAACTCCTTCCTCCTATTTCTTATTTTTCATAAGCTATTAATCTGTCAAGTTTTGTGCCAACAGTTAAGTTTTAATTGTCTGTTTGTTTTAATTTGAATTCTTGTCAACGTAGTTATTAAATCAGAGCTAATATCGATACAAATGTTAATGTAATTCTTGTGATAGTTTCAATAAAAGGTCTATTCTTTTGGTAGACCAACATAAATTGAAGTCTAAGCGTGAAATTACATTTCTGGCTAATCACATCGTTAGATTTGTTGATTTAATCTGAAAAAGTTGAGACCCCGCACTTTGGTGGCAGTTTGTGCAGATAAAAGTCTGCTCATAGCTGCACGTCTAAACTATAGGTAGTCAGTAAACTGACTAATAACTCCTATATTGTTACATTTATAAACAACTTTGTATAAATACGTTACCTCTTAATGTCGACACAACCGCGTCATAGCTCATCCACGCTGTTAGCTAATTCTAGCTAGCTAGCTCGCCCCACCTTTTTATTTCACGTCAGCTGCAACGTTGAGCTATAAAAACACGATTAAACATCGATAAGAATCTGTAATGCGCATTACAAAGACAGAAACTCTGTACAAATAATTTTATCGTACTTGAGAAAAGGTAAGAGAGGCTTAGCTCAAAGCCACCGTTGCAAAAGATTACCGTATTTTCCGTTGTATTGGTCGCACCGTTGTATAGGTCGCAGTGTCCAATATTTATCAATAAATTGGAAAAATCCATAAATAGGTTGCACCGGTGTATAGGTCGCACCTACGTCACCGCCGACGTAACGCGTCATCCACCGCTGACGCACCGCGTGACCGCTGAGTCAACCCGGCAATATGGACCGAGTGTTTAGCTCTGCTGCTAATGTCTGCCAGAAGCTAACAAAGCTAAAAACGAGAGGAGTCCGTCTCTCAGAAAATGAATAAAAAATTGAATTTTATGTCAAATGTTTTCTCGAGACCATAGTAACGTACATTAAAGCTCCTATAATTGCACTCTGTATGCAGAATAAATATACACCGAGTGGTTTTGAAGCTATTTAAGCAAACCGAAGTAAAACCACAAGCTAAAAAAGCTAAAAACGAGAGGAGTCCGTCTCTCAGAAAATGAATAAAAAATTGAATTTTATGTCAAATGTTTTCTCGAGACCATAGTAACGTACATTAAAGCTCCTATAATTGCACTCTGTATGCAGAATAAATATACACCGAGTGGTTTTGAAGCTATTTAAGCAAACCGAAGTAAAACCACAAGCTAAAAAAGCTAAAAACGAGAGGAGTCCGTCTCTCAGAAAATGAATAAAAAAATCGAATTTTATGTCAAATGTTTTCTCGAGACCATAGTAACGTACATTAAAGCTCCTATAATTGCACTCTGTATGCAGAATAAATATACACCGAGTGGTTTTGAAGCTATTTATGACGTTAACAGAAGTACACAGACATAAAACGAAGGCCAACACGAGACCAGTCCGCCTCTGACACGAATAAAAATCGAATCTCATCTCAAATGATTCATCCAGGACATAGTTAAGTACATTGGAGTGTTATAATTACTCTGTAAGCAGAAATAAATATACACCGAGTGGATTCGATGTTATTTATAACAAATACAGAAGCTAACACTCGAAGCTACATGCTACAAAAAGATCGTTTTTTTATTTTTTTATCTCAAACATCTAATAAAGGTACTCACTTGTAAACGTCCACACTGTGATTCCATTCTGTAAGTTTCAGAAAAATCCGCTGAGTGGTTCTTGACTTATCTTGCTAACAAACAGCAAACAAACAGAGCTAACAGAAGCTACCTCCAGCCCAGAGGCAGACAGAATCAGTCCGAGCAGAGGAGCGTTTTTTCGGGCACAGGAGGAGAAGGTCCTCGCTACTTGCACAGGAGCTGGAAACGTTCTTCTTCTTGGGTTGGTGTACCGGTACTCATGCCCCTAGCGGGTACAGCACTTGCACTGCCCCCTGGTGGCCGAAACTGGTACTGCACGTGCACTGCCCCCTGGTGGCCGAAACTGGTACTGCGCCATTTTATGCAACAGGGAAAAAGGGCCATAACTCAGCCAAAAATTGGTCTAAAAATATGAAAAAAAATCCATAAATAGGTTGCACCGGTGTATAGGTCGCAGGCCTTGAAAAACCCATAAAAAGGTGCGACCTATACACCGGAAATACGGTACTCTGCCATGCTCTCTGTTGTGTGCGGCGCAATACGCATGCGCAGTCTTGAACGAGACCAGTGTTGCCAGGTGAGAAATGTAGGATTATCGTACTAGAGCCCTAAAATTATCGTATTTTGAGGGAAATTATCGTACACCCGTCATAAACAAAATAACAAGTATGCTCTATAGTCACTCTGTTGTTGAATAGCGTCTAACAGGCACCCCCAGCTTTGTGGCGTCAGTACTGGTGGGAACCAGAGACAATAATACGTATTAATGTCTGGTGGCAACTAATGAGCCCCCCCCTTCTTGTTTTGTTTCATGGCGGTTAACCACCACCGAGCTGAAGTGTGGACAGGAGATAAAATAAAAAACTAATTCTGTAAAATTAATTTAATAACTCAACTAAATTCTGTCTATTAAGCTTGTATTTTCAAGGAAATAATAACTTGATCTTGATCTTTACTGATATCACTACTAAAAACATCCCTAATTGTAAATTTAATATTCATTTTATTTATTTCTTTTTGAATATGCTTTCTTCCTGTTTCATACTCTGAACATTCCATAAAGACATGTTGAACCGTTTCAGGGAGATTGCTGGTGCACATGTCACAAAAAAGTCCTGTTGCATGTTTTCCAATTATTTTAAGAGATTTATTAAGGCCTGTGTGTCCTGTTCTAATGCGAGTAAGTTCCTGTTTCTTCCTGCTTTCCTTGTATATCCTACCTTTTTTTGTTGTGTAAATGTCTTCCTGTATCAGTAATGTCCCAGTTTTCCTGTCATATTTCCTTAACACTAGGATGACTGAATTTTCAAGATCCTGAGGACAAACCCCCTCCTTCTTCTCAACCATTAGTGGGCCATTAACTGCCTTTTGTTATAAATATGCGTGCACACAACTCAGACACCCCCACCACACCAGACTGCATTCCAATGTTTCCACCAGGTAAGCAAGACTCTGCTTGCACTTCCCCCTTAGCCAAAAGAGAGGCCCTGACCTGAATTCACACATAACAGACCCTGAAGTTATCTCACAGTTGAACAATTTGGGACATCCACTGAACGGAAAGCTTTGTCTGCTCCAGAACAATTTTATGCATAAAATTGTCTTATTCTGCTGTGCTGATTATCCTGTAACCCTGATGTTCTGTCAAATTAATTATTTTGCTTACAAGTACTGTCTCTCTCCTTGTCCTTGGCACATGTAAACGGTACGTGCCGGCACATGCAGGTGGCCCATTGCTGTGTTCTACAACATGCTTGACCTATTGTTGTCCATCACCTGACGGACCAACATAGGTTACATGACCTGGGGTCAACTGACAAAATGACACAGGTCACACGACATGTAGTCAACTGACGGACCGACACTGGTCACACGACATGAGGTGAACTGACGGACCGACACAGGTCACACGGCATGAGGTCAACTGACGTACCGACACAGGTCACATGACCTAAGGTCAACTGACAGACCGACACAGGTCACATGACCTGAGGTCAACTGACGGACCAACACAGGTCACATGACCTGAGGTCAAGTGACGGACCAACACAGGTCATACAACATGAAGTCAACTGACGGACCGACAAAGGTCACATGACATGAGGTCAACTGACGGAGAGACTTAAGTCACATGACCTGAGGTCAAGTGACGGACCAACACAGGTCACATGACCTGAGGTCAACTGACAAAACTACATAGGTCACATGACATAAAGTCAACTGACGGACCGACACTGGTCACACGACATGAGGTCAACTGACGGACCGACACAGGTCAAATGACCTGAGGTCAACTGACGGACCGACACAGGTCACATGACCTGAGGTGAAATGACGGACCGACATAGGTCACATGACCTGAGGTCATGTGATAAACCAACACAGGTCACATGACCTGAGGTCAACTGACACAACGACACAGGTCACATGACATGAAGTCAACTGACGGACCAACACAGGTCACATGACCTGAGGTCAACTGACAAAACAACACAGGTCATACAACATGAGGTCAATTGACGTACCGACATAGGTCACATGGCATGAGGTCAAGTGATGGACCGATACAGGTCACATGACCTGAGGTCAAGTGACGGACCGACACAGGTCACATGACCTGAGGTCAAGTGACGGACCAACACAGGTCACATGACCTGAGGTCAACTGACAAAACGACATAGGTCACACGTCAACTGACAGACCGACATAGGTCACATGACCTGAGGTCACATGACCTGAGATCAACTGACGGACCGACACAGGTCACATGACCTGAGGTCATGTGATGGACCAACACAGGTCACATGACCTAAGGTCAACTGACACAACGACACAGGTCACATGACATGAAGTCAACTGACGGACCAACACAGGTCACATGACCTGAGGTCAACTGACAAAACAACACAGGTCATACAACATGAGGTCAATTGACGTACCGACATAGGTCACATGGCATGAGGTCAAGTGACGGACCGATACAGGTCACATGACCTGAGGTCAAGTGACGGACCAACACAGGTCACATGACCTGAGGTCAACTGACAAAATGACACAGGTCACACGACATGAAGTCAACTGACGGACCGACATAGGTCACACGACCTGAGGTCAACTGACGGACCGACACAGGTCACACGGCATGAGGTCAACTGACTTACCAACACAGGTCACATGACCTGAGGTCAACTGACACAACGACACAGGTCACATGACATGAAGTCAACTGAGGGACCGACATAGGTCACATGACCTGAGGTCAAGTGATGGACTGACACAGGTCACATGACCTGAGGTCAACTGACAAAACGACACAGGTCACACGACATGAAGTCAACTGACAGACCGACACAAGTCACATGACCTGAGGTCAACTGATGGACTGACATAGGTCACATGACCTGAGGTCAACTGACAGACCGACACAGGTCACATGACCTGAGGTCAAGTGATGGACCAACACAGGTCACATGACCTGAGGTCAACTGACAAAACGACACAGGTCACACGACATGAAGTCAACTGACATACCGGTATAATGGACCAGATTGCACATTTATATACGGTGCGGCCCATTGCCGTGTTCTACAACATGCTTGACCTGGCAGCGATAAATGCTTATGTGTTATACAAAGCCTGCACTGGGTCCAAGGATTTTGGACTGAGGGGTAGGGGGTGGGGGGTGTAGGTGTAGAATTAATGGGTCATTAGCAGGGTCATTAGCATGTGAATCGACATTATATAGCCCACTAAAAGGGACCGGGGGATTTAGAAGCCAAGTTCCCTTGCGCAAAAAAGCGCAGCCTTAGTCAAATTAGTGTTAAGCCGCTTTATTTCATCTGCGTCATTTTGCCATGTTTTAACCATCAAAGTGCATTTATTAAGATAAGTTCAACTGAAACTCACCTTTACTATAATTTCGAGCAAATAAATAAATGTTTTTAGGTGTTTATCTTGTTAAAGTTCTAAGAAATGGAAGAAAGTTTATTCAGAATCAGATAATCTTTATTGTCATTTGCACCACATGTGATACATGCGATGAAACAAGATTATGTACACAGGGCTCATACAGCTGCCAGTGCACACTTCACAGCACCTCTCAGCAGCAGGGTGAAGCGAAACTATTTTTGAAATTCAGCTGATTTGACCATTACGTGCATTTATTAAGAAAAAGGTCAACTTAGACACCTTTACTATAATTTTCAGCAAACAAATATATATTTTTAGGTGGTAATCTTGTTAAATTTTAAAGAAATGCAGCGGCTCATCTGGCTGCGTGTGCCCGCTTCGCAGAACCGAGGCAGCCAAACTATTTTTGAAATTCAGCTGATTTAACCATTACGTTAATTTACTAAACAAAAGTTCAACTGAGACACACCTTTACTATAATTTTCAGCAAACAAATAATTTATTTTAGGTGTTAATCTTGTTAAAGTCCTTCCGTGCATGCTCCTGTGGCCGCCGTTTGCCAGCCAATCCATTTTTGACAAAACACCAACCCACACTTCCGGGGTGTCAGCGGTGACGCATAACATACGCAACACGTCAGAGGTGACGGAAAATAGATGTGACTTATACGGCGGTGTGACATGTTTATGTATTTTTCCACTTTATTGGACATAAGTGGACTGATGCGACGTATACGGCGGTGCGACGTTTACGATGGAAAATACGGTACTATGGCTTGACTGCTCCCTTGTGCAGTTAGAATTGTCATATAGAAAAATAAAGATATGAACAACATTTAATAAATAGATCAATTTTGTTTTCTATTTAAAAAAACTGCACTGTGAATGAAAAATTACTGCTGGCATGTGTTGAAAAGGAAAACAGACTGTATGTATAAAGACCCTTTCTATCAAGACACTCCAAGCTCTTTACAACACAATCATGTACCTTCGACACACACATTCATACAGCACTCTACCACATCTCTTCAAAGCTTATCTGAATGTAGTAACTAATCAGAGCTTTAGATCTCATCCATCCATACATACATATGGGACACACATCAGAGGCAATGAGGGTTTTAGTGTCTTGCCCAGGAACACTGCAACATGTGACTGCTGGTGGAATCGAACCCCTAACTCTCCCATTGGAGGACAACTACTCTAACTTCTCAGCACAGCTGCTGCTAGCTGTACAAAGAGTCCATCAGCTGGTTACTGAGGTTTGAGATGGGGTGACCACAAATGAACAAAAGCTGAAACAAGGAATCAGTTTGAAACCCTTCTAAAACGGACACTGAGAAAAAATTTTAAGGAATATTCTCCACAAATGTTACTTCAACTTGTAAACATGTTGACCAGTGACAAATACAGGCAGACCAATGCCTGCTTTACTTGTGTGGTATGTGACATATAGCCACTAATTAATACATATTAGGTGTAGGTAGCATTTTGGACCACTAATGTACAAACTGAAATAATTGATCACAAGCTTGTTCACATAACAATGTTTGAACTCCAAAACAAATCTTCCCAGTATGTTTCCAGTCATTCCTAGGTTTTCACTGAGATGTAAAGACGAGTTGCTTACTCACCAGGGAGAGCCATAGATCCTGAAACCCCGAACGGTGACGTCTGAGTCCTGCAGGTAGATGCAGTTGGTGAGAAGGGACTGGACATTCTCATAATTTTCTGGTTTTAGCTTGGAGGCTGAAGGGAAGTAGTAAAAGTCCTGCTTGATCAGATCTGCCATGAACTCCTGGTCAAAGGTCAACTCGTGGTTTCCCGCAATTACTATTTTGATGTCATACGGCAGGGTTCCTGGAGAGAAAAGCAAGAAAGTGGTAAAAATCAATGAGTGATGTTGGTAAGGAAGCAGCAGGTGGTTAAACTATAAGAACAAGCAGGACACTGATGACCCCCCGTCACTGAGGGATTTGAATAGTATATGTTTGTACAATTTTTATGAGTGTTTTTCTGGACTGGAATTGAACAGGGTAACCCTTGATCTTTTTGGTGCAAGATTTTCAAGTTGATAGGAGTTACATTGTGGAGAAAAAGAGAGTGAGAGCTCCTGATGAGTGGAGGGAGCAATTTATCCACAACCAGAAACAATGGTGGAGCCACTGAGTGTGGCCATTGTCAAAGTCAAAGTCAAAGTCAACTTTATTGTCAGAACTGCAATATGTACAGGACATACACAGGACTGAAATTGCGTTTCTCTCAGTCCCTCGGTGCAACAGTAACCATCTAAACACTAAACACTAAAACATTTAATAAACATAAGCATAAAATAGTAAAAGTGTAACACTGTCCTGAGTTTTTTCATAATAGTATAAAAGTATGAAAATTTACACCAACACTGAAACACCAAACACCCCTAAAACACCAAACACCCAATGAACATAAGCATAAAATGAAATAATAAAAGTGTAATACTGTCCTGAGTTTTTGCATAGTAGTATAAAAAGTATAAAAAGTATATCTATAAAATAAACTGAAGGTTCTAGCATTGACATTTGCAAAGAGTGGCACAGCAGCATATAAGTTAATGTACACAGTATATGTATGAGGTATTTGATGTTGGTATATAGGCAAAGTGGCATATGCAGTGAGGCACATAAGGCACATTTGGCATCCTTAGATAAGGCTAGTCAGAGAATGCTGTATATGTATCTGCAGTAGTGTAGATAAAAGTAGTGTAAATGTAAATTGGTGGCCTTGACTAACAATCTTCAGCCACTCCACTCATTTGAGAAAACTTTAATTTTAACCAATACAAAATAGCAAAAGCATAGTTTCATCAAATGATAGAGGTGGTCAGTTTACGCCACCCTCACACCCTCACATTACATACATACATAAATGGTGGCAGCCATCTTGTATTTTGCCTTGGCAGCCCAATTGTCAAAAGGATCCCTGCTTGCCCCTAGATGTACCCATACACCAAAATGGAAGTCAGTACCACAGAGGGATATACGAACAGAAGATATTTCTAATTACCATTTCCAAATTGCAAAACAAACAAAAATTATGTTGGCAAGATCTACAGTATAGGGACTAACTATATATTCACTAGCCTATATTAATAAAGGCTGAATGAATGCAAGCTGTGTGCATATACCCACCTGAAGAAGGAAGGACCAGCTGCTGCCACTGCTAACACAAGACCATAAAACAAGCGATGGCAAAGCCTTTACCCAACTCAAATAAAGGTGAAGCAGATGTTAAAGTTAATTGTAACTTCTGTTATGAAGGATTTCCATCTGAATTCTGTCTCTAAAAGCCAGAGCTTGAATGTCACACCCTTTTTAGAGCTACAAAAACATAGTCATCCAACATCAAAGAAACTTTCAGACAGCCATTGCCACACTACAATGGGAACAAAATCCATGTGGCAGAATCACTGAAAAGCTGGTAAGATATATTTAACCTGTGATGCATGGACATCCATTGCCACAGACTAAGGTATGTAATTGTGAGGTGTGCAAAGATTCCTTCCATTAATAGGCATATGTACAGTGGCACTAAGGTGTAAATGAACAACATTTGAAAAAGAAAAAAACCAATTACATTTGAAAAAACAGAAATGATATAAATTTTGAATGATTCAATTTTTTCAAATGTAATTCCATCCATCCATTATCTTTTATCTGCTTCTTCCTTTTTGGGTGCCCATGTCCAGCAATCACTGTGGCAGGGTACACCCTGGACAGGTCTCCAGTTCATCATAGGGACACAGAGACAAACGAGACAAACAACCTCTCTCTCTCACCTAGGGACAATTTAGAGTTACCAATCCGTCTAACATGTATGTTTCTGATCTGTGGGAAGAAACCAGAGTACCTGGAGAAAACCCACACATGCACAGAGAGAACATGCAAACTCCACCCAAAAAGGCCTCTGGACTGGGATTTGAGCCAGGGTAACATGCTCACTGAGAGACAGCAGCTCTACCAGTTGCGCCACTGTGCTGCCCCAAATGTATTTCTGTTTTTTCAAATGAAGTTCCATATTTTTATTTGCATTTTCTTTAAATGTGATTCTGGTCACTTCTGCTTCGGCTTATTATACTTTGTAATTCCGTTTTCAAATGCTGTTGTGTTTTTGTTGTTTTTTCATATGTAATTCTGTTTTTTCAAATGTTGTTCATTTACACTTCAGGGCCACCGTACATACAGTATATGGTGTTATCAACACCAGGCACCAGAAAACAGGCTACTGACATACATAAAGTTGGAGGAAACATGTTTGTTCATTCTATCCATGTTCACTCTATATGATGTAAAATGGGTCATCTTTAGCTGTCTGCTAAGGTCCGCCAACCCCCTCAACAATTCAACAGATTAAATAAAAGAAAAAAAACCTTGGGTCAAACAACAAGCAGTGGACCAAAAACAAAATCCAGTTTTGTGCAAATACTGTGTGAGGAGACTTGCTGCTGTCAGTGTTTACAATTGTATTCATCAGAGCTGACAAGGACACAAAAATTGTATCAAATTCCTGGAGAGAACTTTTTTCCTTCTTGTCTTTTAGACAGTCAAATGATTATCATCTATGGCCCCAAGCTGAAGGCTGAGGCATTTACATGTTTGTGAACAAGCATGACCAAATGTATCTTGATTCATGTTCAATAATCCAGGTAGAAAAATCCAACAAAGTTCAGTCAGGTCCTCTGGACGGTTTCATTTTGTTGAAATGTTTTGTCTTTCATCCAAAAGACTCCATCTGTCCGAGGAGCCACAATAAACTCAGTCTTATAAATAGCACCTTCACATAGTGGTTTGATGGTGCTCAGGTGGTTTATGTAGTCTGCCCTCTCCCCCACTGAATGAACATGAATTGGGATAATTTTGAACCACTTTGGCTATGACTGCCTCAAACGAGTCGACGGGGAGAAACCATCTGAGCATCATCAAACTGGTTGACCCACTATGTGAAGATGCTATTTGTAAGACTGAGATTGTTGAGGCTCCTCTGACAGATGGAGTCTTTTGGATGAAAGACAAAATGCTTCAACAAAAAGAAACCACCCACAGGACCTGACTTAACTTTGCTACATGACCAAATGTGTTTCCAGATTTAGGAAAGAAAAAGTGGTAGTGGACAAAAGGGGATGATGCAGGAGAGAAAGAAAAGTGAGAACCAGTTTCAGTTGGATTTGGTACCTGGATGATTGAGCATGAACTTTCTTGCCTTGAACCACTTTGGCTGTGGCTCCCTGCCTGGGAGGAGTCGACGAGGCACAGAACAGCTCCCAGAAACCATTAGCTCCAGCCAACTGGTTGGTCCACTTAAGGCATTTAATTTACTATTTGGTGGGGAAACAGTTTACTACTGGAACTCCTCTGACTGATGAAGTCCTCCAAATAGAGGGCAAAATGTTTCTATAAAAAAGAAACTGTCCAGATGACCCAACTGAGAATTATGCCCCTTTTCCACTTGGTGGCCCGGGTCGGATGTGACGTCATATTTGCGTGCCAAACGCGCGTTGGACAGCATTTCCACCTCACAGATGCGCGGCGCCGCGCCAAGATTCCGGACTCATCTCATAGCAGGGTCCAGGCCGGCTGGACCCGAACCGTGGGGAGGAGGCTGGACTGAGTTTGAGGAAGTGGCTGCCGCGAGGGAGCAAACACCGAAGGACTTTACAAGATTAACATGGTAAAAACAATTATTTGTATTTAAAATTATAGCAAACATGTGTCTTAAGCCGAACTATTCCTTAATAATTTCACGTTGTTGTCAAAACGGCAGGATTTAAAAAAGTAGTTTCGCCACGTGCACGCGCGCGCCCGCGCGCGCACGTGAGCCGTCTTTATTTCTATAATGTAGCTAAATAAACGCTTTAAAAAATATATTTCATAGCTGACGTTATATCAAGAGGGTGCTTGAGCTTAACAGTTCCTTAATAATTTCACGTTGTGGTCAAATCAGCTGGATTTAACAAAGTAGGTCGACACGTGCACATCACATGCACGCGCGGGTGGGGTCGATCGGCGTTCTTTCTTTTAAATGTAGCTAAATAAAAGCTTAAAACATATATTTCATAGCTGGCTTTATACCACGAGGGTTCCTCAGGTTAACAAGTCCTTAATGTCACGTTGTGGTCAAATCTGCTGGATTTAAATTGATTTGTTTTGACTAATTCCAAACCTGTTACATGTGCTACGAAAATAAATTATTAAAAAATCGAATTTTAATTCAAATAACTCCAACAGCTTACAGTATGCACATAAACATGTAGTGATTACACTCTGTTGGTTTGAAAAATATCTGCTTTGTGGTTTCTGAGATATAAGATATGTGTTAAATACTAGTAGAAAAAAAAGAAGCTAGGTCGACACACTTATGTCTATAAAAATCGAATTTTAATTCAAATAACTTCAACAGCTTACAGTGTGTACATAAACATGTAGTGATTACACTGTGTTGGTTTGAAAAATATCTGCTTTGTGGTTTCTGATATATTTGATATATGTATATATATCTTATAAAATATATCTACATATAAAACTGTTTCTAGACTGAATTACCGGTAACCATGTTTTTCTTTTTTTACAGTTAAGACGAAGAAGTCAACACCAGAATTTATCAACTTTTGTCTTCTGGAGGAAGCACATGAGACAACGAGAAAAAAATCATTTAGGTGTATGCAGTATTTATTTTTGTGCTTTTTTCACTTCTTAGTTTTCATAATAAACTTTTTTTTCTTAAGTGGTCTCATTGAACAATAATTTCCTAAACATATTTTACAATGTTAAGTGTGTACAGTATAGTGTTTGTTTAAAAACATACTGGAAGTTAAGAATATTTTCCATTTGCATTTGACCTTTAAAGAATCATAAGAAAAAAGATTATTAGATTTGAACAGCCATCCATCCATCCATCCATCCATCCTTCCTGATGTCGTGTCATGGGTAGTGCAGCAGCTTTTCCAAGGATGCACAGACGTCAAATACGTCAACATCAACCCATCCATCCATCCATCCTTCCTGATGTCGGGTCGTGGTGCAGCAGCTTTTCCAAGGATGCACAGACATCAACATCAACCCCGATGAAGCTGTTCTTGGATGCCTAAACGAGTTTCCTGATCAACAAACATTTAATTATTAATACTTTGTTTTTACGTTTAAAGAAACACGCTTTTAATGTTTAAGGGACAGTTTAAACCAAATTATCCATTTGCATTTGACTTTGAATTATCCCTGACAAAATATTACCGTTTAAATTTAATGAAATACTAACCTTTAATATTACAGGGCCAATTGAAACCTAATTAATTCCTAATCTGTACCTTACTGTAAAAATAGTTCAACTGATTAAAGGCAGTGCGATCGATGTGTTAAGCAATGTTAACAGGATCCTTGTGCATATATGAGAATAATCTTTATTATAAAGAAACAAAATGGAAAACACAGGGGTTTAAAACGAGCTGAAAAGGCAATAAAGTAAGATTAGAGCATTAAATAGCTCAAGGGACATTACCGCCAACAGGTGGTGAGACAAGGTCCTGCAGGGTGTTCTTCTTCTAACGTTTAGTGGTGGCTAGTAAATAGCTTGAGGTAACACTACCGCCACCACGTGGTAGGACGAGTGAGATTCTACACCCCGCCCACAGAAGGGCCGCAGTAGTGAATGGAGACAAACCTACATGTGAGCCGAGCCGAACTGAACCAGACCGGACCAGACTGAGCCGCTCTGGGCCGAGCAAGTTAGAGTGTGGAGCCATTGTTGACCTATTGCAGGTGTAGTAGTAAACATTAAAAATCACTAACACTTATCTGTACGTTTCTTTAATTCCTTTATTTGGTCTACATTTGAAAGCTTCATGTTTTTTTTCTTTTGAGGTATGTTATGCCCCTGGCTGCAGTTCTCGATCCAGACTCTCCGGCAGATGACACTGACGACCTCAGCACCTGTCCAGTCTCCATCTACACCATCAGAGAGACCTGCCAGAAGTTCAAAGCATCTTTAAATGTCTCACAAGCAGAATCAGATTTAATTGAGGCAAAAACACGCAAACAGTCGTGCAGTGAAGAATGGTTCATACACAGAAAAAAATTATGCTGCTTTTTTTGCACGTCAAGATGATTACAACAGAAGATTTTCTCATTTTGATATGTTTAAAGATACTGATTAAATACAGCTGAAGTTTGCACGTTATCAAGATGTTTCTACCAGATTTTTTGGGTAAGATAATAAACAGTGCTTTACTGAAATGGCTTCATTTTTAATTCAATTATTACATTCGATTGTTGCACACACACATTATTTATATAAGTCACAAACAGAAACAACACATACCAGAAGATGTGTTTGTATTTGTCATTTCACTCCTTAAAGGACAGCTGCCTACAAGGACAGAAAGTAACCTGCTAATATTTTTTTTAATGATGCCTTCTCTGACAACTTGGAGTCTTTAGACAGTTTAATGTTTATAGGGTTCTGTTGCTGTCATCAAAATCCTACAATGTGACTAAAACAGCATTTGTATATTAACAGATTAAAAAATGTAACTACCGTAAACAAAAGTTCCACTTTACTAAAAGTCAAATTAGAGCACAGTTGCTTTATGTTTAAAGGTTGGTGTGTACATCACTAAGCCCTAATGTAATAGAAAAACATCATTATAAACAGCAGCACGAACACGAGTCTGTATGAGCAGATGGTCACAGATGAACACAGCAACAAGAAAACAGATCAGCATCAGCATGATGTGATATTTTGCAGTGATTATTCTTATTGTTTATTTATTCATGTTAGACTCATGAATAAATAAACAATAAGAATAATCACTGCAAAATATCACATCATGCTGATCTGTTTTTGTTGTTGCTGTGTTCATCTGTGACCATCTGCTCATACAGACTCGTGTTCGTGCTGCTGTTTATAATGATATTTTTTCTATTACATTAGGGCTTAGTAATGTTATTACTGTTTTTCTCTTACATTTTGTTGTTGGATGTAACTGGGACCCTGTGTACATAATCTCGTTTCATCACATGTACCACATGCGGTGCAAATGACAATAAAGTCTCTCTCTCACTCTCTCTCTCTCTCTTAATTTCTAAATTTAATGTACTACAATCAATGTCTGTTTTGGGATGTGTGGACTATTTCAGTAATCAATTACTGTAATAAACATGGATTTGAATACAGTATAGTGCTACAAAAGGCCACAACACTCCTTGTACAATACATACCTCTTCCTCAGTGTGCCCTGGATGCAGAAACTAGAGACTAGCTCCTCTTTTCTCCACCTCTGACTTGACATCAAACCCAGTTGCTGCTGTAAAACAAAGAAAGTATTAATTCATATTTGACAATAAACAAAACAGTCTTATGTATAGTTAAACTGTATGCTTATACACATTGATGACAGGATTGCTATTTTTTTTTCTGTGACAGCATGTCACCGATGTTCCCAGCAAAACTGTGCGAATAACTTACAGAAACAGAGAAATGGCTGAAATGTTTTCAGATGCAGTGCTGTCAGACCTCAAATAATGTTAAAAAAACATGTTTGTCTTGTGGAAACTACTGTATTATTTCAACCCAGAAAGAGTTCAAATGATAACAGGCTAACAGTGCAGTGGTCTGTTCATTTTTATACAGCTGAATGTTTGATGACATTTTACTCACCTGTTATTTCTTCAGGGGGGTTGAAGGAAGAATCTCCTTGCATGTCGCAGGTTGAAACTTCAACAGCGAGGTCTAGTAGAACTAGCTAGCTGCTAGCTTATCAACTGTCCAGGAGCATGTTGTTCTGCTGCGGGAGGTTGTTCTCTGTTTCCCATATCCAAGATGTAATGTAGGAACGTAATCCACGGAGTTTAGATCATTAA
Source organism: Garcialebias charrua (assembly GCA_038048925.1). Classification (NCBI taxonomy): domain Eukaryota; kingdom Metazoa; phylum Chordata; class Actinopteri; order Cyprinodontiformes; family Rivulidae; genus Garcialebias; species Garcialebias charrua. The sequence continues at coordinate 22,733 of JBBPBX010018421.1, read as the reverse complement.
TGGCCATGCCAGATAAAAAATGCCGATTACACACGTTGCTGTTTTGTGTCGGGGTGAAGTCCTGCCGGCGAAGCTCTTGAAGCCACATCTTCCTTCTTTTAGTCGCTTTACTCGACTTTCCTAGAGGGACTTGGTAAAACGAACAAGTCTCACCTTCTTCTTTTACTCGTTTACGTTGCCTCGAACAATTATAAACACAATAAAAGTCATGTTTCCCCAGCGCGACCGTTGACTGTAATGAAAACTCTCCGACGTTAGCCCTAGCTTCTGGTGAATTCTCGAAAAATGCGAGTGCACATGCGCAATGACGTCAACTGGTAAAAGGTCTATTGTTCCCCCAAACTGTGTTAACTGAATGTTTTCATATTAAACACAGCATTCATTGTATTTTTTCTCTTTCCAAACAGCTTTGTATTTTTATTTTTTATTTTTTTTGCTTTAAATCCTATTTTATACATTGTCATTAATGTGCCTTCTTTGTCAGTCACCAATTCTTATGGCTTTGCTAAATGCAGGTGAGGTACAAACACAATCATTATTAAGATTTTTAGGTACTTCTCTACACTGCCAGGCAGTATATTGGGGAATAAATGAAGATAAATCCACCATCAGTTAAAACATTTTTTTGGTATATATATATATATATATCATCCATCCATCCATTTTCTTCCGCTTATCCGGGGTCGGGTCGCGGGGGTAGCAGCCTAAGTAGGGAGGCCCAGACTTCCCTCTCCCCAGCCACTTGGAGCAGCTCCTCTGGGGGAATCCCAAGGCGTTCCCAGGCCAGCCGAGAAACATAGTCCCTCCAGCGTGTCCTGGGTCTTCCTCTGGGTCTCCTCCCGGTGGGACATGCCCGGAACACCTCACCAGGGAGGCGTCCAGGAGGCATCCTAACCAGATGCCCGAGCCACCTCAACTGGCTCCTCTCGATGTGGAGAAGCAGCGGCTCTACTCCGAGTCCCTCCCGGATGACTGAGCTTCTCACCCTATCTCTAAGGGAGAGTCCAGACACCCTGCGGAGAAAACTCATTTCAGCCGCTTGTATCCGAGATCTCGTTCTTTCGGTCATAACCCAAAGCTCATGACCATAGATGAGGGTGGGAACGTAGATCGATCGGTAAATTGAGAGCTTTGCCTTTTGACTCAGCTCTCTCTTCACCACGACAGACCGGTACAGCGCCCGCTTCACTGCGGATGCTGCACCTATCCGCCTATCGATCTCACGCTCCAGTTTTCCCTCATTCGTGAACAAGACCCCGAGATACTNAATATCCATCCATCCATCCATTTTCGTCCGCTTATCCGGGGTCGGGTCGCGGGGGTAGCAGCCTAAGTAGGGAGGCCCAGACTTCCCTCTCCCCAGCCACTTGGAGCAGCTCCTCTGGGGGAATCCCAAGGCGTTCCCAGGCCAGCCGAGAAACATAGTCCCTCCAGCGTGTCCTGGGTCTTCCTCTGGGTCTCCTCCCGGTGGGACATGCCCGGAACACCTCACCAGGGAGGCGTCCAGGAGGCATCCTAACCAGATGCCCGAGCCACCTCAACTGGCTCCTCTCGATGTGGAGAAGCAGCGGCTCTACTCCGAGTCCCTCCCGGATGACTGAGCTTCTCACCCTATCTCTAAGGGAGAGTCCAGACACCCTGCGGAGAAAACTCATTTCAGCCGCTTGTATCCGAGATCTCGTTCTTTCGGTCATAACCCAAAGCTCATGACCATAGATGAGGGTGGGAACGTAGATCGATCGGTAAATTGAGAGCTTTGCCTTTTGACTCAGCTCTCTCTTCACCACGACAGACCGGTACAGCGCCCGCTTCACTGCGGACGCTGCACCTATCCGCCTATCAATCTCACGCTCCAGTTTTCCCTCATTCGTGAACAAGACCCCGAGATACTTAATCCACTTACCATACCATACTATTTTATTTATAAAGCACTTTAAACAGTATTATCAAGCAGCCAACAGTTCAAAGTTTCTGTTGCACACTTTTTTAAAACACAAGCATTGATAGTCTGCACATTTAAGTGTTCTGAACATTTTGTGTTTATCACCTAAATAAGGTCAAGAGTCTACCAAATATACAGTATAGTAAAGGCTCTTTTGTTACAGCTGCCAAGCATTTAATCCTCTGAAATATGAAGAAAATCTATATGCGGACATGTTTTGATCTCGTTGTAATCCTTCAAACTGTAAATTCTGGGCATCCAGTTTGACATGGGCTCAAACATGGACATCGATTGTAAATTCACGTGTTTGGGAATGGAAGTAATGTTTGTGCAGATAATTCCTCTGGAAAGAAGCGGAAGGTCAGTAAACAGGGCTGAGCTTTACGGGCCTGGAAGTGGATTAGGTGGACTGAACTGAAATGCACTCGCTGCTATCCATATTTTTGTCTCTGTGACATTTGAGATAATTCATACTGCTGAGACTGTCTGGGTGGATAAACTGGAAAACTGAACTCTGACTTACATCTGTTTGGAAAACTTTTAGGTCATGTTAAGAGGCTGGCAGTTCACCAAGGCTTGTTTCCTGTCAACATAAAGATTTTAGAATTCAACAGCAGACAACAGAAGCTTCTGGAAACAGCCATTATTTTACAAGCGTGCTTACAGAAGCATGCCAGCAGTAATGACTACCACATTTTTTGCTCCGTTGATAGATAAGTGCTTAAAGTTGACAAACTGATGGCATGGGTTGGTTCAATCAAAACAGATAAAAGAAAAGGGTTTCCTTTAGTTCAAGGCTATGCACAGCCTCCAGGATCAAAAAGAGCAATTTCTGCCCCTTCGTTCACTAAATTAAACATGTCTAGAGCCGCAAAACCTGCTACAATTGTCATTATCAACTGGTGGCCCATGGGCCACTTTAAAGGTCCACTGACATGATTTTTTTACTACTACTACTACTAATAATAATGAATTCAATTTATAACGCACTTTTCATTAGTGAAAATCTCAAAGTACTACACACATTGAATGCTACACACATTCATACACCGGTAGCGGCAGACTACCATGCAAGGTGCTTTCCAGTCCTACCTACTATTCATAAAATTGCTCTATATATATATATATATATATATATAATTTAAATATGTTCGTTTTTGAAAACAAAATGATAAATCACTTTAATTTTGCTTTAAAAGTGATTTTGAACTTCAAGCTGTGTTTAATCATGTGAAATCCGATTACTGTACACATGAACGCACCATCTGTGACGTAGTGAGAGGCAGGGGGCTCTGGTCTCTTTAATAGCGAACAATTTAAAACCCGACAAATTTAGCAATCTATGTGAAGATTTGAGCTATTTGTCTTTATTTTGGGAAGCAGAAAATAGTTTGGGTGATGGAACAAGAAACAACAGGATCTAATTTAGGTCTGATGCTGTATCAGACTTACCTTCATGTCGAGCTGCTCATACCTGCGCACTGTGACAAGCCCAGAGCTCTGCCTCTCACTACGTCACAGATGGTGCGTTCGTGTGTAATCGGATTTCCCATGATTAAACACGGCTTGAAGTTCAAAATCACTTTTAAAGCAAAATTAAAGTGATTTATCATTTTGTTTGCAAAAACGAACATATTTAAATGATTAAAGATATATATTTTGAGCAATTTTATGAAAATTAAAAAATCATGTCAGTGGACCTTTAAGTTTGTTTTGAGGAGGCTTTTCTGGCCAGTAGATGTGAAATTATTAAACTAAAAACATCTAATGATGACAATTCATTGATATATTTACTTTTTAAGATGAAAAAAAAAAGACTGGATTCCATCCATCCATCTATCCATCCATTAATTATCTTTCTCGTTTTTTCTTTTTGGGGTTGCAGGGGTTCACTGGTGCCCATATCCAGGTTGCAAGTCTATCACTGGATTCTTGTAAAGAAAACATATATATATTGTTTTGCTTTTTTTTAAAAAATAAAACAATGAACTGTGCAGGACTTTTTATTATTATTGTGGAGAAATAGGGTTTTCTATTAAATAAAGCATAAAGTTAAAGTGAGTAAAGTTTACTCTGTGTATTAGTACCAGTATCCACATACTGTATTTGCCAAGGAAATGACAAGAAAACTGCTAAAGCTAGTCATTTTTCTTTTGTTGTTTTGGGAATAACATCCTATAAAATACAGTTTTACGTTAGTTTTGGTCAAAGCTTGAAAGAGTCACGGTGGAGGGACCAACCAAAGTGCCACATGTGGTTCCAGAGCTGCAGTTTGCAGACCCCTGCTTTAGCAACTTTAATTAAGGTAACAAGGGCAGCATGGATGTTAAGTTTTAGAATAGAAGAAGACACCTACCTGCATTATTAGGCATTCCTTAAATAACATTGTATCACAAGATGCACATCTCTTTGTATAATTCAACTCTACACAAAACTAAGTTCCTCAAGATGGTTCTGGATCTTGAGGAACAGGCAGTGAGTTGCTTCTTGGACAAAGACAAAGCGCCTGGGAGACGAGGTCTGATAGCAAACAGCCCGAAACCCCCCGTGGGTCCAAATGCATCAATAGATGTATGCATTAATTAACTAGAGGGGAAGGATGTTGAGGTCACTGCACTATAAAAATATGGCCAAACAAATAACTCGTGTGCTCAGATGGCATCTGTAGGCAATTGTGTTTCCTTGCCAAAACGAATGAAATGCTTGAGTCACAACAATGTGTCATGGTTTTGAGATGGTGGTCTCTCAGGGGCAGGAAGACAGAGTGGAGCTGTCTAGCAGCTCAGTGGTTTGGCCTGTCAAAGCTGCAATGACATTATCCAGTGGAAGCAAATGATTCAACTCCAGGATAAAAATGCAACCAAGAGACCTCAATTAATCTCTTCATTTTGGCAAAACTGGTGGCGGGGGGGTTAAATCTATAATCCAGATTGGATTGTATATCACGGAGGAGTTCAATTCATGTCAGATAATGACAGTAACCTGGGGCTTTTAGTCAAGTCCCAAAAGTCAGAAATGCATATTTTACTGATAGACTGAACCACCAAACTCATTGTTTGGAACATAACAGTACGAGATAAAATCTTACACAATTAACCAGCCATGTCCTAGAAATTCTTTAGTGACGCCACCACAAATTATTTTTCCAGCAAACCCAGTGAGCGAGGATCTCCGTCCAAGGCTCAGAGGTACGGTACCGTAATTGTTCCAGGTTTTACACTGACCTCAGAGGGAACAGATCCAGGCACAGTCTTTGTTAAAGCACACTTGACATACTTTTAAGTATACGTTTAGGAGAACTAAAAAAGCCCACTGCAGACAGATCAAGCTCAACTCAAACCATTCTAATAAGGTGAAAGTGCTGTGTGGAGCTCCGGAAGCCAACACTAACAGATTTAGTTACAGGAGAGTCCTCTGAGCGTCTGTCAGACGGGAGCCTGCTCGTTTGGAGAGAGACGCTTTTGATTTGACAGAGCCGCAGATGTAAAAAGGTCTAGTCGACACCTCGAGATCTCAGGGGTGTCTGGGCAAACGGAGGTTGTTAAGTAAATTTACACATGTCCGTTTAACATATGCATGTATACCACATACCACTCGCGTGCAATCAAATTTTTATACTGTATGAACGATCATCCTATTGCCAACGTGGATAAAATGTTCAAATGTAAAAATTGTATCCTCCATTGAGCAGTTTACATGACTTTTACATGCAGGTGAAATTAGGAGTGGAGTGTTTACTGTTTTTCACTAGATTTTTTTATACAAAATACATAAATAATGAATAACCCTCTTTCATTTGTGAGTTTTGAGGGCTATATCATAAGTCTGTGACAATAGCCATCCTTTAATTTATTTTTCTAATTCACTTCACAAAATATTTGATTACAGATTTTGCTGTTCCTTGTTCAAATCTCTAAGTTTTCCCAGTTCTGCATCCCACACAGTCACTTGAAAAGCCCAAACCATGATCAGTCTAACTCCATGCTTTACAGTGCTGCATTATTGTTGATTAAATTTCTTTAAATTATATTAGTATGCAACTATGTATATGTATGTATTATGTATATGGATATACAGTATACAGTATGTAGACAAGCTGTTTTAAAGATGAACCATACCTGGTTAGATGTTGAATTAAAAGTATCTAGTACTTAACTCATTTCTAATGATACAGTACTATTTGATGCAATGCAATTCAAGGATTCAAGGTTATTTATTTGTCCAGCACATGTGGTACATGTGGTGGAACAAAATTATGTACACAGGGTACCAGTTACATCCAACAAAAGTATTAAAATATAAAAGAAAAACAGTAATAAGATCCAATATATGAACTAAGAAAAACTATGAACTAACAGTCTATTTCATTTAAACTGTACTGTATCACATAAAATAGTATTATATTGTACTGTATTGAATCATATCAATTTATTTCAGTCCATACATTGTTGTTTGATGTTTTTATTATTGGTCATTAATATTTTAGTGTAAGACAGTCTTTATTTTTCACAGAGCGTTGTTTTTGTTCAGTGTGGGCTGCAGCTGAATGATGTATAGGCTCTTCTGAAGGCAACTCGTTGGTGCCCTTGAATACACGTTTATCTCAAAATGTCTGAGTGATAACTTGGCTGAATAAATGACTGAAACACGTGAAAGTTATGAAAATTACCATATTTTTCAGACTATAAGGCTCACTTAAAATTCTTGAATTTTCTCAAAAATCGACAGTGAGCACCTTATGTATTAATTCTGGTTGCGCTTCCTGACCTCAAATCGATTTTATGTTACATGGCGCTCAAAAATCTGTCAAAATGAACTTATTTCACTTGATGCGCCGTATAGGCCAAAAAATATGGTACTCCACTATGAAGTGTAGGTCAACTCTGTACATGAAATATTATCTGCCTACACACTGTTTATGTAAGATTGGTGAACAATGGGAAGAAATAGATAAACATCCATTCATCCATTTTATTTACCTGCGTCTCCTTGGTTACAGGGAGCTGGTGCCTGTGAGGGACATCCTGGACAGGTTGCAAGTCCATCACCGGGCCACATAGAAACAAGCCAACCATTCACATTTCTACTCACTCACAGTGACAATTCAGTTAGTAATATGTTTTTGGTCCATGGGAGAAAACTGGAACACCTGGAAAGTTCCACACATGCACGGGGAGAACATGCAAACTCCATCCAGAAAGGCCTCAGGCTGGGAGGCGATCCTGTGACCTCACTAAGAGGCGACAGCTCTAACCACTGTGTCGCCGTGCCTCCCCGGAGATAATGTGCAGCAGCTCTCTAGAATAATGGATGAAGTGTGTTTGAAAGCCGCATGCTGTACATGCCAAGGAACAAACTAGTTGCAACGTTATTTTACTTGACTGGCTATTCTGGATGAGTCACTTTAAATTCTAAACAGATGGTGGTGCGATTAAAACCAGAGGTCACTTGCTTTGTTTGCAAAAACAAAATATGAAATTTAAGTCTTTCCAAATTGTTGTCTGCTTCAGTTTACCCATGCAGGAACATCTTAAACTTTTAAAAACATCATTGTGTTTTCATCAGAGCAGCTGCTTTATTGGAAGAAACTCTGCTGCAAGCCCACAATTCTCTGCTGGAGTCAACCATTGTTTTACTAAGAATGGGTCCATTTTAACTCAAACTATGGACATTTACAACTAAACAATTTTGCACTTCTAACAGAGTATGTGTATAGAAATAATCTTTACAAGCAAAGAATAAAACATTGAAGAGATAGTGATGATAAGATGATATATTATTCAATTTGAAAATAAGCATCTCTTTAGTTCTCGTTACCTGACATGGCTTGCTGTGCAACACAAAACAGATGTCCTGTTTTTAACTGAACTGCAAGATCTGCTTGTTTTTGTCAGCTGACATGAGACAAAGCAGGATTATTTTATTTATTATTATTCACCAACAATGTGATTTTTATAAGCTGGGAGGTGGAAAATAGAAAGAAAAGATGCATCTCAGTCAACCCTCCAGCTTCCACCTTGAAAGTCTTTTTCTTCATTTGTCTTTTTTTTTCTGTTTTCCCCTTTACATGCATTGTATTCTGATGACAGCAGAAAACCTGAGAATCAATAAGATACCATATCTGTTCTATTTTTGTCCCCTAGGATGCACCCCCTTTCATTTCCTGGCTGTGTATCCCTCACATCTGTCACTCTCGCCATCTTGGCTGCAAAGCAGCTCATCTATTATCTCCTCCAGTTTATGGAGTAACAGATGTATGTGATTTTAAAAATAGAAGCAAAGTATCTGGAAATGCATTATCCAAACACTAAATCTGGCAGAAGTGTCAATTCCTGGCAACATCTGGAGCAGAAATGGCCCTCCGGGTGAATGAAAGGCAAAAACAAAGAGCAGCAGCATCCTCACTCACTCTCATCTTGTCACTGGCGTCTGATTGATGGTGACACATTGTTGCTAATCAATACACACAGTCAGTATTCCAATAGATGTGCATTCAGTGAACTGTCCTCATGACCAGCTGTGCTACTTTTAAAAGTCTAACATTAGGTGACCAATAGAAAAAGCAAGAGGTGTCAGGATCTGTTTTTGTTAGTTGTCTGTAGTTTTATTGTGTGGTTTTTTTTTGTGTGTGTGTGTGTGTGTGTGTGAGTCCTGTGTTTAGTTTCTTATGCTCCCACTCACACCTGCTCCCTGTTGCACTGGTCTCAGCTGCAGCCAGTTGTCTTCATTAGCTATTGCCCTCTTAGTTTGTCTTCTCCATCTTCAGTGTGGCATTATTGGCTTTCACGCCGCATCACGGTTCTCCTTGTGTCTTCTTGTGCCCACCTGAGCTGTTCCGTGTGAGTAGGTTTTTAGCTGCCAAGTCAGTGTTTTTTGCTTAAAAGTAATTGTTTTTTATTTCATTTCCTTGTGTTTTCCTGCATTCTGGGTCCTAAGCTACTACCAATGTGACCTTAACACGTATTCCTACCTTTGTGCACTGCAAAGTGTTTATTTTAACACTGAGATGTTCTTTTGGTACCTAAACTGTTTTTGCTGCTCATTCCAATATCAGAATTTAATGTGGGCATTGGTTGACTCTCACATCACGAGGTTGGCTGTGGGTTAACAGTGACATAATACACCACATTGTGTGAGGAATGGAATGCAACCACAGCAAAGACATTGAATGGGACTTCAAAGCCCACAATTCAGCTCTGCCAGGTATTTCATTGTAACTGTACCAGGAGAGGAATTTAAATCCTAGAAACTTCCATGGTTAAGGATCCACACGGGGCCAAAGGGGCTATTCCAGTTTACATAATTCAGTGTGTGTGTGTGTGTGTGTTGTGTACCAAAACGTCACTTGAACAGTTTGAGTCAGGAAGTGGAGTTGAACAGAACAGCTCTGGTACATCACTCCAAAAGGTGGATTTCCTATTGACAAATCAACGGTAAATGGAGCTTACTTATATAGCGCTTTCCAGCCCCCTTTGAGGGGCCCCAAAGCGGTTCACAGTACCAACCATCCACCCATTCATACACACATTCATACACCGGTAGCGGTAGACTGCCATGCAAGGCACCAACCAGTCCTACCGGGAGCAACTCAGGGTTAAGTGTCTTGCCCAGGGACACAACGAGGTATGCCATGACCGGGGATCGAACCCGAGACCTTCTGGTCCTGAGCCGGCTGCCCTGCCTCTACACCATCTCGGCCCCTTTAGTGCCAATGCTGTTTTTTAAGTATATGTGTGCTTTGTATACCAAATTAAATACCCAAATCATATTTCTCCTGACCTGATAAGAGCTTAAGCAGTACAGTATAAAAACTGTGTGAACATTTTAGAGTGAAACTCATGTCTGAAGTAAAACATTATAGGAAAATAAACATATATTGATGAAATAAAGCAACAACAAAAAAATACATAGAGAGGGACATACTAAACACTTTATTGTATAAAAAAAGTTTGTTAGTGTGTTTAGAAAGTTAAATTCTATCCAAACCGCTTCAAAAAGCTATATTTTCGTTTGCTTTCACTGCCATTTTCAAGCAGAATCTAACTTATTTGATCAACTTGAGTATTATCTAAGTTTATTTCGTTAGGATCAAATGTTTTTCAAATGTCATTTATTACATTATTTATTTTTATACAGTCATTATTCAAACTTATTTTTTGTTCAGAGTTTAACGTTTTCCAATGTTTTCTGCCCTTTTGCATGCTGCTTTTTTGGTCAAAAAACAACCATCTTGCATAAAATTGTATTAAATAAGTAAAAATTATGCTCCACTTGAACTTTATGGCTTTCATCATGATCTCATGATACTCATGTAGCCATTAAAAGTAGCTTCATTTTTTTAAATTATTATTCACTCATTCTGCTTTCTATTCTCAAACTTGTACAGTACTTTTTATACTGTATACAGTAGTTACAGCGGTTAGCTTCTTATCCAGAGAGCCGGGTTTTTGAAGGAAGGAAGGGAGGGATACAATCCACCCACTCCCCCCCACTGCCAAGTACCCCGTGTCTCAGAGGACCGCCCAGTCCTTCCCACTCTCCGAGCTCCAGACCACATGCAGCCTGGGTGGAGAGATGCTGTGGGTAGAAGAAAGGAACAGAAAGGAGGAGACTTTCCACCAGCATGAACTGTATGAGGTGTTTGAAATACATAGATAGGCAGCCAAACCAATTTCTTATTTCTCAACTTGTGAGTAAAATAGAGTTTTTTTTATGAGCGCATACTGTATTTTTCAAAGGATACTCCAAAACAATGAGCACAAACATGTCAGGGGGGTTGAGAAAGAAAAAATATATAATAGCTTTAAAAAAAGCCAACTAGTTATTTACATGTCTTAAGCTGAATTACTGTTGCATAAAATAAAATAAAAATAACTGCTGAACTGTAGTCAATGAAAACTCTTATGATGTCCATTATGTAATGGTAGTCTGAAAATTCCCCACGTGCTGAAAATGAAAAGCATGAGAGGTGATATAAAAGGAAATGGTACGCATACTTTCCAGACAAACATGAGTTACACAAGACTAACAAAACTTAAGTACCTCAAAGTATTTATCAAGCTGCTGTCTGGGTGCCATCAAAGAGAGTTCAGTCTGAACATAACATTTTCTGACAGAAGGAAATCTTCAAGATAATTCTCCCCTTATGCAGAAACTACAAATGTAAAGGGGGCTTTGTGTCGATGCTGTGATGCTGGTACAGTTTGGGCTCATAAATAAAATGGTACTCTATGGTATCAGCTGTATTTAAACATTGAGTAATAACAAGTTGTTATCATTATGTGAAGTTTTAGTTTCAGTTTTTACTTTATTTAACTTGCGTCATGGAAAGAACACGATATTCTGCACGAAGTGAAAGAGAACTTAAGTGGAGCAAATCATTCCTAAACAAATCCTTCAAAAGCACTGTTTCTCATTGTTCTTCTTACTGACAGAAAAAAAAGGGCATAATGAAGGAACCAACAGACTAAATGTCACCCTGGCCCTGACTTTTTCCTCATCCCACAATATTGCTGGTCCCTTTTGTCTTGGATGCTCATATACAGTATTTCAGGAATGCAGACTGAAGTCTAAAATGCAGGGGCCTTGCAAGCATAACAAAGGGCAGAAGCCTTAGAGAATAACACATAACCAAAGCCCTAAAGAATCCCCTTGGAAAAGCTAGCGACCAGAACACTGTGCACTGAAACAGAGGGCAGGCGAGCTGCTGAAACCCCAAACCTAAATACAGTAGCATGGACTATGCTGGTGATTGCATGAGATGGATACTCAGCACTTTAGTTCATGCTGTTTCTGGCCAAAACAGAAACTGGATAAAAATACGATCTTTAAGCTGAAAGTTTTATTTAAACATGTGCACTATATAACCAGTGTTCCTGAAAATGTTAACACACATAAAATTGCAATGCAATGTTCGCACATTCTATATTCAGCACGCACTTTTGCAATATGAGCAATTTGATGATTGTAAGGTTTAAAGATAAGTTAGATTAGTTTATGGTGAAAAGGGATGGGCTTGTAACCATGCTGGTCAAACCCTGGAAATAATATGCTATCTCACACATTACTCCTTACCAAATTTGATTATTACAAATTGTAGCTTAGTAGCTGTAAAACTGATCGCGTCAAAGCCATTTTTGAGTTTGCTAAGATTGCTTTGCTGTGGTGACCATCCTTAAGTAGAGCGGCGCCTCATCAAGGTGATGATCGTCAGGTGGTGCTGATTGGCGGCCATCTTGGAGAGGAAAAAGCTGCAGCAGATGATACTCAGAGAAACACCATATTAGATTATAAAAATGTTAACAATGTCTATGGGCAAAAGCTAATTTTCAATTAACTGAGTCAAGGTGGGAAAAATATTGTGTGGTCAAATAAATAATTTTACTACTTGGTGCCAGTGGTAAAGTTGCCCGTTTTAACTAGACTTTGAATATTAAAATATCACTGTCCATTCATAGGGGTCTAAATCATTTTTGAGGCACTACGGGCAGGTTTTGTTATTTGAATTGTATAGTCAGAGTCAGAGTACTTTTATTAACATTGCACAAGTTTGCACGAGTACAACGTGAATATGTAGGCACAGTCATCCTGAAGGGGGCGAGTGTGTGAAGCTGCTGCTATCAGACCATATGAGACATCATATCACATTATGTTCTTCAGCGCGGCCTCTCCCATCCATATCGGGATGAAGGTCAAAGGTGTGAAAACAAGGAAAGAACCATGAGGGTCACAGCGTTGGTATTAAAAAAAGATATATCACATTTTGTCTTACAGGACACCATATGAGACATCAAAAAACTCTACCAGAAGCACATTTAAGACAATCACATGTTGCATTTTGAGATTGAGGCAGTGAGATTTCTGTCCATGAGACATTCCAGATAGCAAACAGTTCTGAGATGTAACCAGCCGGCCTCCGATAACGCTCATAGAAAAGTTATCTGGGGGGGGGGGGTAGCGGTAGGTGCAGCTGTTTAGGGTAAGTCAGATAAGGATTACAAATATTTTTCACTTCAGGTACACAGTATAATTTCCTTCAGCCTTGAGTCCTGCTTGGCAACTCTGATTCAAATATGGTCCAATTCGGAACTTTTTCCACTGATCCAAGCTGTGGCCCTTAGATGTTTACCAGTACAGCGTCGAGAGTCCCAATCCGAGCGGATGATCTGCGATCCTCAGAGATTGTGTTCACCTTCCGGATTAGCTCGTAAACAGCTGATTTCCGAGGTCATGGCGCAGATAAGACTTTGGGTGCTTCAGCATTAGGTCCTACTGAATCTCCCTCATTTGCCAATAGGCCAGTGCTCCACAAAACGCCAAAAAAAGCAAAGCGCTGCCATCGTAAATCCAATTTAATCCAGATTCTTCACATAATAATAATAATAATAATAATAATGAATTCAATTTATAACGCACTTTTCATTAGTGAAAATCTCAAAGTGCTACACACATTGAATGCTACACACATTCATATACCGGTAGCGGCAGACTACCATGCAAGGTGCTTTCCAGACCTACCGGGAGCAACTCGGGGTTAAGTATCTTGCCCAAGGACACGGCACATGGTATGGGGAACCGGGATTCGAACCGCCAACCTTCCGATCGGGGGACGACTGCCATTACCACTATGCCACGGCCGCCCCTCAGAGCACAGCACAGAGAGCGAGACGCTCACCATTCCATCGGAATCCATGGCGTATCCTCTCGTTTCATCTGCGGGGATGGCCCGGCTCCCCCGTGGCTTGCCTTTTGTTGAAATCTTTCAGTAGAATTGATTGCCCATACCACCCAATCCATCTTAATCTTCGTTCGAGGTGCTTCATGAGAAGCTGTAGACAAGACAAGAAGCCACGCCGGGGGGGGGGGATGGACAAAAACGACTGCTTCCTTCAGCTGCCAGAACAGAAAAAAAGCATAGCATATGCAAATGTACAGTATAGTAAGAATCAAGTAAGCTGTGATGGAGTGGAACATGATCTGTCTGTTCAGAGTACGAGACTGTGTTGGAGGAGTGAGTTGAATATAAGAAAGCTTGTCAGATGTTAAGAGGTGTGGTTGAGTTGTGTCATTGCTTCCAATCTCAAATTAACATCAACAAAAGCTTAAAATAAAAACAAACAATAAACTTAAAATTTGTAAAGTACAAAACAACTTTATGAACAGTAGCCTGTTTGACATTCCTTTTTATTCCAGTTCAATCCAAAGAACAGAGGGTTCATTAAGGAAGTGAGGGAAGCATGCCGTCTGCTGCGAACAACTGGAACTCATTGGATCCACAAGAGAAAGACCGCTATGCAGAACGGAGAAGACGTCCCAAAGGACATCCTTACACAAATCATCAAAACTGCTGCCACAGGTTATAAGATATAAAAGTATATTCTGTAGTTTTAGTTTACTTGAAAAAAATCCATAGTTTGTTCTTTTTTTTTTGTTCACATTGTCAGATGGATCCCTCACAAAAGTTTCCAAACAGATCTTACTTTGTTGATGGATGAATATCCACAGTTTGAATGTGGACTACTTTGCTTAGTATTCAAGATAACAGCTTCAAACCACTGACCTGCCTAATTTCTCGTTGTAACAGAAGAAACCATGACTGCAGAAGACGAGGAATTTATGTTGGATAATTTTGTGACATTCTTCATTGCTGGTGAGTCTTTTGACCTTAGATGACAAAATATGTTTTAAAACAGTTAAAAGTTGTGCTTCTTTTGCACAAAACTGTTTGATTATTAATGGTGTCTTATCAAGTCAGATTCAAAAGAATCTGTCTCTTTTGAATCAGATAGGTTCTAAACAACGTGTCTCCACAATCACGTGACTGATGACAATTGAGGCTTCATTGTCACAAAGAGGCATCAGAAGTGAGGTGACGGATTAAAATCTTCTCCCATATATATATATATATATATATATATATATATATATATATATATACACACACACATATATCAGAGTCAGAGAGTCTTTATTTTCATTTGCACCGCATGTAGTACACGTTATGAAATGAGATTATGTACACAGGGTCCCAGTTACAGCCAACACAAAATGTAAGAGAAAAACAGTAATGACATCTAGGATATGAACTAAGAAAAACATCCAACTAGAAATACACTAAGCCCTAGAATAATAGAAAAACGTCGGAAAAAAACGTCTAATATATATATATATATATATACAGGTAGTCCCCGACTTACGAGTGCTCTTACTTACGAGGTCCCGGACTTACGAATATGCATCTCATTAAAACATTTTTATTTATTTATTATTATTATTATTTTTTTTGTAAATGAATACATGTACAGTACTGTACAGTCACCAAGCACTTAGCCTATCCTAACACAGTTTTTAAAGATGAAGTAGTGATTTGAGTCGTCTCCCTTTCACATAAAGGTAGCTAGCTCCCTTTATGTGAATGGAGCCTGCTGGGGAGGAGGGAGACAATTCAACTGACTCATTAAGCAAGTTTAGTTCAAAAGTTTTCCAAAGACCTGTTTAGATGAAAACAATTTTTGCCAAAAATGGAAGAGTTTTGTTGCATTTGTACTGTTCATTTATACGAAAATAGCTAATGTTTTCTCTGACAATGGCAAAATTTGAGAACAGGTTCCAGAGTGCAATGGTTCAAAAACGTCCCGGTGTCCGTTGTCGTGTAAACAGGAAAAATAGATATTTTCTGTCAGGAAATCCCTGGTTCATGCGCAGTATGTCACAAAACATAATAACTTCCTTCAATCCACAGAAGAAGAAACTATTGATAATGGAGGATACCAGGGTATTGTTTGTACTTCTGACTCTCTTATAAATCTATAAATCAAATTTACTCTGACTGCTTTCAATTTGGACATCACCTGCTGGCCTTTTGTTATGGAGGTTTTCTCGTGAGAGAAACATTAGAAAGTTTATAACTTTTTTTAACACAGTTTCAAAGAACATAGCACCAACTAGTGACGTGGTGTGGGAATTACACCTTTTCCACGTCTACCGTTGCTATGTGAACAGAGATTGTAATAACATTTTCATGTAAATGTGTTAATGGAAATGGGGGAAAAAATCAATTTTCATTGGATCGTTGTCATGTAAACAGGCCCTTAAAGTTAGATGTACAAACACTTGCTCTGAATTTCACACACATCCACACAGACACAGGCTAAATATTATCACTCCGCCTTTGCCTTCGAGCAATAGTAATGGCTCTTGATGCTGTGCTGAGAGATAAGAGATTGTAGGTGTCAAACTAAGGGTTGTAATTATGAAATTGTGGAATTCATTTGTTTCATTTTCACTGCTCTCCTTGAGCATGCTCTTTGCTACTTTGTTTTATTCACAAAAGTCAAACAAGCAAGGATATTTCATTTCTAGAGTTCTCTGAAGAATTTTGTTTCTCTAAGCTTCAAGTTCAAGTACACTTTATTGTCATTTCCGTCTCATGTGTACATGCGATGGAAATTATGTTCACAGGGTCCCAGTTACACCCCAAAACAACAAAATATAAAGTATAAAAAGAAACAGTAAATAAGGATCTAGGATACAGACCAAGGTAAACGCTAAAACAAACACCAAACGGTACTGTAAAAGATCCAAGATACATGTCAAACACTAAATGCAAAACAATTAGGTGCAACAGCAGCACCCCTAAGATGAGTCCATGGTGAACAGATGGGCATGAATGAATACAGCAGCACGAGATAATCAGCAGCAAAGGTTGTTCTTGAAGCTTCTCAAAGGTCTTTAAAAAAAAATCCTGTTTTGAAACTTGTTGCTTTTTTTTCCATATCAGTTCTTGACCATTTTCAGAGAACGGAGCCATCTTGATGACTTGAGCCATCAAATGTTGTCCCTATTGAGTTTCTCGATTCCTACAAATATTTGGGTATCTTGGTCGATTCACATCTCTCGTTTAAGCTTCACGTGGAAAGCCTAGTAAGAAAACTGAAAGTTAAATTAGGTTTCTTTTTCAGAAATAGATCCTGTTTAACTCTGAATGTTGGGAAACACCTTGTGACTGCAACTTTCCTTCTCTCCACTGACTATGGTGGCATTTACATGAACGCTCCTACAAGCACCTTGCAGATGTTGGATGCTGTCTATCCTAGGCTACGTTCACACTGCAGGTCTTAATGCTCAATTCCGATTTTTTTAATCCGATCTTTTGGTGTGAACGTTCACACTACATTTTAAATGCGACCTGCATCAGACTCCAGTGTAAACGATCTACATTGCAGAAGCGACCCGCATGCGCAGAAGAAAACGTGTCTCAGAACGTCACGTGACACGCAGGCTGCGAGTTGCTTGTTTGGGCTTGTTTTCATGGGGCTGGTCGCTTGTTTTTGTCGCGATATCTGTCAACACTGCTGACGCAGCACCCTGTGTTTGCGGAAGTAAACTTGGACGCGCGCGACAGTTTTCAGTGTGTGTTCGGTAATTTTGAAGTTGTTGTCCAATCGGGGAAAGCTAAACACCCAAATGATTAAAGGCAAAAGAAAACTGAGAAGAAAGCAAGCGAGTGGTGTGTGACGTGACGTCGGTCTTACATCACTGCAAGTACAGAGAGCTTGTCCCCCCTCTAGCCCCCACCCCGCTCTGAGCTGCCGCCCGCTACTGCGTGTCCCCTCTGTCTGTACAAACACGCGCGGGCTCAATTAAATGAGCCGCACAGTTCTGCAAAAGTCAGATGTAAGTCACATGAGCGTTCACACTGCAGTCGCTTTGAAAACATCAGATATATATCCGATTTAAAACCACATACTGAAACGGCCTGGGTCGGATTTGAAAAAATCGGATATGGGTCAGATGGGGCAAAAAAATTGGATTTGGGTCGGATTTGCCTGCAGTGTGAACGTAGCCATAGTGTGCTAAGATTCATAACTGACTGCAACTACCGTACCACCACTGCACCCTGTATTCACTGATTAACTGGTCATCATTAACTTCATGCAGACTCTCCCACTGGTACATTTTCATCTTTACATCACTTCTTGGTCTGCTGTCTTCATACATCTCCTCCTACTTGTCTCTGTGTGAGTGCAGCTACAGCGTGCACTCTCAGGACATTATTATCTGCAGTGTCCCTCGTGAGGACTGAATACAGTATAGGTAAAAATGCAATCTCCTACTCTGCTCCTGTTTCCTGGAATATCTAGCAAAAATATCTGAAACTCTCGACCTTGACCTCTCTAAGGGGCTTTAAACATCCGTTAAGTTCATGGCAAAACCCAATGCAGACATGTTCCTGTTTTTAGTTACACAGTCTTACAAGCTAGCTGTTTTTTTTTGTTACTTTTCCTTTTAATTATCCTTTTTAATTACTATTTTATTTTCACTTGTTAAAAAAAAGAAAATTTCATTTGTACACATCCTTTATGATTGTCTATTGTTTTCCTTGTCCACTGTTGTCATCATTCTTTGTAAAAATCCGGTCTCTCTTGTAAATGAGTCCCCGAGGCTCAGTGAGATTAACCTGTGAAAATAAAAGTTGAATTAATCTTTATAGTTAGTTTGTGTTCATGTGATGTGAAAAAAATTGTAATGACATTAACAGTTCTTTTTTACACTTCTGTCTCCATGTTTTGGTCTTCTTTTCTTGGCCGTCCTATCTTTACAGCCCCATGCTTTAAGTAAAGAAGCTGTTTTTCACCTCACCTGCAGTCATCCGGTGTCATTTTACATTACCTCCATGACAACCATACCCCTATCACTACTGCTACCAGAGAAACATGTTTTCTTCCTTGTTTAAATATCTGTTGCTTTTGCAACAGCACAAAGCAAAATGTGTTTTACTTTTCTAGTTCTTTTTTTGTAATCAATTAAAGATTAGTCAATTCTTGAAGTGAAACTCTGTAAGGTTAATCACAAAGTGTGTTTCATCTGTTCCAAATTGTTCCATGCTGTCTAACCTATCATGCACAAGTGGGTTGTTGGTAAATTTGGGTCCATGGAGTTATTGCTTCCAGCTTGTTCTTTTTTTTTTTTATAGCAGCAGTAAAAAAAAAAGGATACATGCGCTCAATGCAGAGTTGCATGTACGGGTTGTTGTACGCTCTGACCCGTGTGACCACAGCAGTCACCATCGTTCTCTCTTCAACTTGAACATTTAGTCGTTTTGAAAATAAACCAGTGTTAAAAACCTATTTTTCCCAGGCTGGCCCAATATAGCCAAGCACATATTGTATCAACAGCTGTTCGCGCTTTCCATGAAGTTGATACTTACCGTTTTAAGAGCTCATAATGTGATTTTTCATCCACTGCTGTGTATGTTTGTAAAGAGGAGATATGCACATGCTTGTCTCTAATTGTCTCTTAGATTAAAGGAGCATCTTGGCTCTCCCCCACCAAGCTGCTGTGGCCCTCATTTGACAGAACTGGGCCACCGCACATGCCCAAATACTCATGTCATTCCAACCTCAACCATAAAGCCACCAAGATGCAACCACTATACTCATCCTCTTGTGTAGTCTATAATAATGGTATGGAGAAGTCCAAACCGCTCTTAAAGAAACACCAAGATGTCTTTTAAAAGGACTGACTGGCCAGAAGCTGTGGAAGGTGAAGTGTTTGCAGCTTCTGTTACATGATATACCCATGAAGACATAAATAAAGCTTCACACAAAAACTCCCACGAGCCGCTCCTGTGCCGCTTGTGTTTGGTTGTCAGGCTACAGTTGGTGTGAGCAAGCAGTGGCAAGTACCGATAATGTCTGATGCACTTCTCTGCTTTTCATGAATGAGGTGGGATTTTATATAAAAGGAAGAAATCAAAGAGAGATGACAATGGACAGAAAATCAATGTAGTGTTTTAAAGTGGAGAACCAGGTCATGTGGTATCAATATGATGCCACGTTTTTTTTTAAATTGATGTTTTATCACACATTGTGTTGTGAAAGTGCAAATAAGGTTGGTTTACCAGGTCATCCTCCAAATACACTCTCAACTACAAGCTGAAAAGTTAATCTGGAGAGTGCTGCTTGCTGTCCCAGACACCAAGCACACCTTTTTTTTTTTTGATCAGCTGCCAGGCCGGCGCTTCAAGACAAAGGCATCAAATTGTTGGCAAAGATCACCGAAAAACAGGTTGCCCCTTAACATGCCTTTAAGCTTTTGCAAATTTTCAAATGCTCTTGGTTGAAGCAAAGTGTTTTATCTGTAGCAAAACATGACTCCTTAATGTGCTCTTTGCCTTTTTGAAGTCATTGAGGAATGCATTTGTGCGTCTGCATGCACTTGTATCGTCAGTCACGGCAAAAGTACAATTGTGTGACAACTTACTGCGACTCGTTGCCATTTGATCTCCCTGTGAACTCGTTTCAGAAAACAGGAAACACGAAAGTTAAAATAGCATCACTGTGGGAAATTATTGATGAGTAGATGGGGGATGACTTGAGCATGCATGCATGCAAAATGTAAGTTTCAGATAGAAAGAGCAAAAGTTTCACTTGTTCAATTAAAGAAAAAAGAAGTGAGACTTCAGCAGTGGCTGCTCTTTGGGGAGAAACCACAACTATGTCCGCTTAGGCTCAAGATATAGACCAAAAACAGGATATTAAAAAAGGAGTTTACAACTCTGTGAGAAGCCAGTCCAACTTTTGGTTGGTGTTTACTGCAATAACTTTCTCCAATGAAAACCAATTATGCTGCCTTCTCATAAGAAGGTTGCACTCTTTACGCTGAGGCTTAGCATCTTGTGATGTTATCTGCATATTTATTTAGGATTACTGCCGATAATTGCTTTGAAGGGAAATTAAAAAAACTTCCTCCTTATTGTTCAAAAGAAGGGTTGACAGGATGTCTATGCAGTCGACTGTGTTAGATTACATCAAAGATCCCAATCAGATACTTTGAAGATGGAAAAATATACAGGTGATGCTGTCAGTGTGATTTCTTTAATAGTTTTACTCTGTGATAGTCCACTCAATAAAATGCTTCTTTAAATTTTAATAAAACAGCGGGGTAGATAACAAATAAAGATCTATCCACTGATTTTTTTTTTAGGGTGCATGCAGAATATTGCTGATTTATGTCTTGTGTTCCAGATACACAAACCGCTGCTGCTAAATTTAGTCCTGTAAGCCGAGTCGTCCCTTTGAAGCTGCCTCACAGGTTTCAGGCCTCTGCGAAATCAGCTTTTTGCTCTCTCATGCGTGGATTAGTTGTACCGGCTTGATGACTGCCTGAGCCAGACGACTGGTGACACTTTAGAGCATTTTCACTGGAACACGACTGCAGCAGTTCAAAGAAAGGACACACTAGACGATTGAGCAACACAAACTATCCAAATGTACACAGCCCAACTTGAAGGGTGGAGTGTTTGCAGCTCTTGTGAAACAAGTATTATTGTTTTTTTGCTTGCTTGGTGTTAAATTTGGCCGTATTCACAGGTTAGATTTATTTAATTCAAGTGCGTCATTATTTAACAGTGACTTTTATGATAAAATACAACTATCATCCTAAACTTATCAGTTTAGATGAGAAATCGCACAACCAAATAATTTCATTGGTGATTACATTCAAACAAGCAATTCTTCCATTATTTTTTCTTTCATTTGAATAAGTAATTTAACCAAAATGGCCAATGTTTACTTGGAAAGCAATTTTAAATTGGTTGCATGCTGTCTTGGTTTTGTTGTACACACAACTTTATATTTCTTTTTTTCTTCTTCTAATAAACTCTTCAACATCACACAGGTGTGGCTTTAAGTTTGCATTATGAGTAAACTCATTTAAAATGTGGGGAGTGCCATGCAGCACTGAAAATGCTTCAGTCTCTGAATGAATCACTGGCATGCCAGTCAATTATTTGTCTTGGAAAAAATTCAAAGGCTTTCGTTAAGGAGAAAGCATTTATTTCCAGCAACTCTTCAGCTCTGCTTTATCTTTTTTTTTTTCCTCTGACCATGTGCTTGGCACATTCACATGTGCTTTTTTATACACACATAAGAAGAAACATTTTGAGACACATGAAATATGGATTCCACACTGCAATAAACAGCACAGCATATGCTTCTGACAGATCTATGTTTTCCACATGGCAGTTTCCTTCAGTTAACAATAAAAACTCATTTATATCTCCTTTTTCAAATGGCTTTTCACATCTCACAGTAAATCAGATTGTCTTTTTTTCATATAGCCTACTGTACCTGTATATATAATATAATATAGCTCCTTCTGCAGTTGCTGCAAGATGTTGCACTTACACTGTTGCTAATTTAGTAGTAATTGAGAAAGTTGTTATTCAGAGAGGGGACCAAATTATCTCCCTAAAATTTTCACCTACATTTTGAGAAAATTTAATAATATCAATTTAAATGACGAAATTCTCGCCACAATTATTCAAGGCGGAGGCTTCATCTTCATCCTAATAGACGATCTTTGATGAGACCGGCGTTACCTAGCAACAAGGCACAACAAGTCCCTTCCTGCTGGCGCTGACAGAAAAGACTAGCCTGGGAGCTAAAAACAAAGCTAGACTAAAACGTTGTTTTAACAAAAAATAAAATGGTTAAACAAACAATACAGATATTTGGTCGCATTAAGCCCACGAAGAAAACAATGGCGGTAAGTGAGTGAGCTGCATTCAGTTAAATGCACGCACACAAAAAGTCTTATTAAGCTATATAGCCTAAAGTTTATTTTGGCAAGAAGGCCACTTACTCGAAGCTATCTGAGTATTATGGAGTCTAGACGTTTTAACAAAAGTCTTTTTGACGTGAGATAGCAGAAAACACTTGGTATTTGAAATGTAATCCACAAACAGGTTTAACCTTACACACCTGCCAAAGCCTGTTACTATTTTTTT
>JBBPBX010018420.1:33572-45633 GCA_038048925.1 Garcialebias charrua | reverse complement strand
AACTGGCAGTACTTCAAATGCAGGGTGTTTTCCTCTGCGCAGGTCCTCCACGCCAATTCCTCCCTGTCCAACGGTGCCCATACCCGTACCACCTCGACACTTGCCAGGGTCAAGCAGCAGTAGCAGAAGCGACAGCCCTAGCATCAGCTCACTCAGTTGGTGTTGGTGAAAACTTTTTATACTTTTATACTACTATGAAAAAGTACTATGCAAAAACTCAGGACAGTATTACACTTTATTTCATTTTATGTTTATTAAATGTTGGTGAAAACTTTTTATACTTTTATACTACTATGAAAAAGTACTATGCAAAAACTCAGGACAGTATTACACTTTATTTCATTTTATGTTTATGGATATTAAATGTTGGTGTTGGTGAAAACATTTTATACTTTTATACTACTATGAAAAAGTACTATGCAAAAACTCAGGACAGTATTACACTTTATTTCATTTTATGTTTATTAAATGTTTTAGTGTTTAAATAGTTATTGTTGCACTGAGGGACAGAGAGAAATGCAATTTCAATCCTGTGTATGTCCTGTACATATTACTGTTTTGAGAATAAAGCTGACTTTGACTTGACTTTGATTCAAATGATACATTTGTAATGCATAATTACACATTTATCAATTATTTTTAGACAGCATGCAATTTTTGCACACATTAAAATCAAAACACTATTTCTACAGGTTTCTCCACATTCCACTTCACATTCCTGGTGAAATAAAGGCTACTACACATTGAGATTTTTCGTGTCAGGTAGCAATGCTTCATTTTAATGCAATATGGGACTTATATTTACAATGCCATTTCAGGTTTCCAAATAATTCTAACATCTAATGTTCTTACAATTATAAAAAAGTCTTTCATACCAAATTTTATGTAATACAACTGTTAGTGGCTTTGTAAATACAATATGCAAACAAAACAGACGGAAAGCTGAAGTGGATATTTCAATGTAGTTTCATTTTATTTAAAATCATTTAACATTCAAATACATATAGCAATATACAATATAGCTTGGCACACCTCAGAGACTATCAGGGAAACCGTAGTTGCACCAAGTTTGTAGCTGGCTGCTACACTTTTCTGGCTGCTACCTGAAGCCAGGATTCTTAAAGTCACTGCCAAACGCTCGGGTAATGTCACAGGGCTGCTGTGGGTCCTTCCATGTCGTATGAAAGGCGAAATACGATGTAGCAGGTCATCAAATCGGCGTGCAGACATGCGGAAGTAACTGAAGTGCATTTCTTCGTCAATTCTCCGCATCGGCATCACCAGCATGTTATATTCCCCACCAGTACGTCTCTGAGAGTGTAATGGCCGAACATACCATCTCCTTCTGCGTCTTCTTCGTCTCATTAAAATTGCAAGACACAATAACTGTTGTTCTATTATAATTTGCTCCTCTAATAAAGACAGTTCAAGAATGAAGCGAGCGGGAAGCCATTTTGTTTGTGTTGTGACGTCAAACAGTTCTTCTTCTACGGTAGATTTCTTCTTCTACACCCTTTCTTGTAACATATGCACAGGTTTGATAGGGTACTGCCACCTGCTGGTCGGTAAAAGAACAGCACTTTGCCATGCGCCGCCGTGTGTCAACCATAAACACAGAGGCGACACTATAAACTCATTTTGCCGCACGGCTGAGTGCACGCGCGGCGCGCGCGCTCCAGCCTGCGGACCAAAGCGAAAGTCTAACTCAGCCTTAACAGAGGGCCAAACAAGCCCTCAGCTGAACAGAGAGGAGGGGGCCACTCAACACCCATCACCTCTCCTGAAACAAACAAACTCCCGAGTGAACATGCCTTCAAGGTTTGCGGCTCATGCAAGAGCCTGGGCAGCGTGCAGCCCATCGCAATGGGTCATGGGAACTGTAGTTCACGGGTACAGGTTGCAATTTTCTCAGACATACACCCCCTTCTCTGGGGTGATAATGTTAACAATGAGCTCAGCTCGCGCCCCGATTCTAAAAGAGGAAATATGCTCGCTGCTGCAGAAAGGAGCAGTCAGAGCTGTTTCTCCCTCAGGAAGTAAACAAAGGCTATTACAGCAAATACTTTGTGATCGCAAGGAAAGGGGATGGCCTGCGGCCGATCCTGGATTTAAGACTTTTCAAAAGTCAAAGTCAACTTTATTGTCAAAACTACAATATGTACAGGGCATACACAGGATTGAAATTGCATTTCTCTCAGTCCCTCGGTGCAACAGTAACCATTTAAACACTAAAACACTGACACATTTATTAAACAATCATTGCACGTCATAACCTGTCTTTTCACATGTATGCAGACGATTTACAAATCTATCTGCCAGTCACTCCCAACCCCTCACTCAGTTCAAACACTCTTGTCAACTGCTTAAATGACATTAAGCACTGGCTCTCTCAAAACTTCCTCCACCTAAACACAGATAAAACTGAATGCATTTTATTTGGTGCACCTGATGACACCAGCAACATCCTTCCCAGTCCCAGTTTTGGTTTTCCCCTCCCCCACTTCAACCCGGTGGTCAGAAATCTTGGAGTGCAGCTTGACTCCAACTTAAAGCTTGATAAACAGATCAGTTCTGTTGTCAAGACCAGCTTTTTCCAGCTCCGTCTGCTCTCCAAAGTCAAGTCATTTCTCAGCCGTGGTGATCTGGAGAAGGCCATCCATGCCTTTGTGACCTCCAGACTTGATTATTGTAATGCTTTGTATGTTGGTATTAATCAATCCTCCATCTCCCGTTTACAGCTTGTACAGAACTCTGCCGCGCGCTTTTTGACCAACACACGAAAATATGAACACATCACTCCTGTCCTGTCCTCTCTACACTGGCTCCCGGTTCAGTTCAGGATACAGTTCAAGCTGCTGCTGTTTGTTTTCAAAGCTCTGAATGGACTTGCACCTCTCTACATCTCAGAACTTTTGAAAGTCCATCACCCCAGCAGAGCTTTACGCTCTGCCAGTCAACACCTGCTGGAGGTGCCTCGCTCAAGTACAAACAATGGGGAGACCGGTCATTTTCTGTTGCCGGCCCAAAAGCCTGGAACAGTCTCCCCCTTGAGCTGCGTGCCACCTCTGATCTGACTCTGTTTAAAACCAGACTGAAGACCCACTTGTTCAAAAAAGCTTTCAGTGTGTAACTTTTATTACTTTTGGTATTTTAGTATGTAGCATTTTTATTTCCATTGCCTTCTTTTATTGCTGTTGTTTCTTATTCTATTTTCATTGATTTATTGTTCCAGTTTATTCATCTTTTTATCCTGTTAAGCACCTTGGTCAATGCAAGGCATTGTAGGAAGGTGCTATACAAATAAAGTTTATTATTATTATTATTATAAACATAAGTATAAAATGAAATAATAAAAGTGTAATACTGTCCTGAGTTTTTTGCATAGTAGTATAAAAGTGTAAAAAGTATATCTATAAAATAAAATGAAAGTTCTGGCATTGACATTTGTAATAGAGTGACAAAGCAGCATATGAAGTTTATGTACACAGTATATGTATGAGGTAGTTGATATTGGCATAGAGGTAAAGTGGCATATGCAATAAGGCTAGTAAAAAATAATATATATATATATATATATATATATATATATATATATATATATATATATATCAGTAGTGTAGATATAAAAAGTAGTGTAAATGTAAACAGTAGTAATGAATGTAAACAGTAGTAATAAATTTAAACAGTGAATGTAAACAGTAGTATGACTATAGGCAGTAATGTAATACAAACATTAGTGCAAATATAAGAAGTAGTGCAAACTGAATGAGCACATGACCGTGAGTTGAGTGAATAACCCGTTTTTTATGACACAGAGTCCAGTGTTAAAATCTTTGTGTTGTGTGGTAATGTGTGAAAGTTTTTAGTGTTAAGGCAATACAAGTGGGAGGGAAGGCAGAGCAGGTAGAGAGTTAAGCATCCTGACTGCCTGTTGAACAGAGCTGTCACTCAGTCGGCTGGTTCGAGCCTGGAGACTCCTCAGTCTCCTCCCTGATGGCAGCAGGCTGAAGCAGCTGTGTAGTGGGTGTGGGATCACCTGCCATGCAGAGGGCTTTCCGAGTGAGGCGGTTGTTGTGTAAGTCCTATAGTGAGGGGAAGGAGGTGCCGACAATCTTCTCAGCTGCTCTCACGATGCGTTGGAGGCTCTTGCGGCAGGATGCAGTACATGCACCAAACCACACCGTGATGCAGCTGGTCAGGACACTTTCTATGGCACCCCTGTAGAAGGTGCACATGATGGGGGTTGGAGCTCCAGCCCTTTTCAGCTTGCGGAGAAAGTAGAGGCGCTGGTGAGCCTTCTTGGCCAGTGATGCAGTGTTCCTGCTCCAGGACAGGTCCTCTGAGACGTGCACTCCCAGGAACTTGGTGCTGTCCACTCTCTCCACTGTGGTGTTGTTGATGGTCAGAGGGGCATGTTGTGCATCCCTCTTCCTGAAGTCCACAACAATCTCCTTTGTCTTCTCCACGTTGAGAGTGAGATTATTGTGTCCGTACCACAAGGCCAGGCGGCTCACCTCGTTCCTGTAGTCCGTTTCATCGTTGTTGCTGATGAGACCCACCACTGTTGTGTCGTCCGCAAACTTGATGAAGTGGTTGGAGCTGTATGATGGTGTGCAGTCGTGAGTTAGCAGGGTGAATAGAAGGGGGCTCAGCACACATCCTTGTGGGGCCCTTGTATTCAATGTGATGGTGCTGGGTGTGTTACTCCCGACCCGTACTACTTGTGGTCTCTCGGTCAAGAAGTCTAGCAACCAGTTAAACATTGAGGTGTTCATCCCAAGACTGTCCAGTTTAAGGATGAGCTGTTGGGGGATGATGGTGTTGAATGCCGAGCTAAAGTCGATGAACAGCATTTTAACATAAGAGTCTTTCGTGTCCAGATGTGTGAGAGCTATGTGGAGGGCAGAGGAGATGGCATCGTTGGTTGAGCGATTCAACCGATATGCAAATTGGAAGGGATCCAGGGAGGCAGGGAAGACAGATGGGATGCTTTTCATGACTAGCCATTCGACGCACTTCATCAGGATCGGGGTGAGTGCTACTGGACGATAGTCATTGAGGCAGGAGGGCGTTGCCTTATTTGGGACCGGGACAATGGTGGTGGCTTTGAAAGAGGTGGGGACGATGGCCTGACTCAGTGAGATGTTAAAGATGTCCGTGAACACCACTGCAAGTTCCCTTGCACAATCCTTCAGCACACGACCAGGTATGTTGTCAGGACCAGAAGCTTTCCGGGCGTTGATCTTGATGAATGATCACCTTACGCTGTCTGGAGACAGCGCCAGCTCCTGGTCATCAGGAGAGGCAGTGAGTTTTTTGTGCAGGTGTGCTGTTACATGCCTCAAACCGAGCAAAGAAGTAATTCAGTTTATTCAGCGTAGAGGTTGTGCTGTCACATGTCTGGGGGGATGGTTTGTAGTTGGTGATGTTCTGTCTTCCCTGCCACAGACTCTGTGTGCCCTTGCTGTCCTTGAAGCGGTGAACTATTTTCCTGGAATACTGCTTCTTGGCCTTTCTGATACCCCGGGACAGATTGTTTCTGGCTGCCCTCAGGCCCACCTGATCTCCCGCTGTGAAGGCAGCATTCCTGGCTCTCAGGAGTCTGTAAACCTCTGCTGTCAGTCATGGCTTCTGATTTGCCTTAACAGTGATGGTCTTGAGGTTGGTTACATCATCAATGCACTTGGTGATGTATGAACATACTGTAAAGTGTCTGAGTACTCCTGGAGACATGTGTTGTTGTTTGTGGTAGCAGCTTCTTTGAACATACTCCAATCTGTGGTGTCAAAACTGTCCTGGAGTGCCTCTGAAGACCACTCTGGCCACACTCGTATCTGCTTGTGGACTGGTTTTGTGACTTTCACCAGTGACCTGTATGCTAGCTTTAGCATAACACAGATATAATCAGAAGCATCGATGTTGGGGAGGGAGAGGGCCTTGTAAGCTCATTTCATGGTAGTGTAAACTTGGTCCAGTGTATTTTTGCCTCTTGTTGGAAAGTTTATGTTTCTGTATGTTTTTGGAAATACACTCTTTAAATATGCTTGGTTGAAATCACCAGCCATGAGAAAAGCATCAGGGTGGGCTGTTTGCTGCTCACTGATGTGCAGATATAGTTCATTCAGTGTCTCACCTCCAATTTTGCAGCTGGAGCTTGGAGGAATATATACAGCAACGATCACAACAGCTGTAAATTCCCTCTGTAAATAGAAAGGTCTGCATTTAATAGTCATAAACTCCACTAAAGGTGAGCAGTGTTTGTAGGCCATAGCAACACCCAGACACCATGCATTGTTGATGTAAACACAGAGCCCACCTCCACTTGTCTTACCTCCCTTGATGAGAGCTCTATCCGCTCTGTAGCATGTTAGCCACTCGAGCTGAATAGCATGGTCCGGAACGTTGTTGTTAAGCCACGTTTCCGTGAATACAAACATACAACAGTCTCTCACAGTCTTTTGTGTTGTTCGTAGCAGGCGTATATAATCCAGTTTATTGTGCAAGGCGCGTACGTTAGTCAAAACCATGGATGGAATAGCCGGCTTGTGTAGGCTAGCTGCTAGTCTAGCTCCGATACCTCCGCGCTTACCCCGCTTCTGCTTCCTGTCACGCCGCTTGTGGCGCTTCCACTGCAGGCGCGATGAAGGGAGGCTCGGTGCTGGCTTCCAGAGCAGGCCATTGTCACGTAGCTTCTCCTCGAGCTCGCTGTTTATTCCCAAATTAACGTTTTTTCCGACATCAAGCAGGAACTCACAGCTATACTTGCGTTCTTGAACACGTAGACATGATGAAGACGTGCCATCACATTGCAACATGAAGGACAAAAAAGACGAAAACACAGTGTAGTCAGGAGAGAGATAAGTCGTAGCGTTTGCTCGCGCCGCCATCTTGGATCTTTTGAACAAACGACTGAGATTGTTCAAGTTCAAAATGTTGACAATGCGTCAGATGATTCATTCTGTATGCCCAAGCAACTACTTTTGCAGTGTGGACCTGTGGGATACATATTTCCATATTAGCATCCTGCCAAACCACTGAAAATTCCTACCTTTTGCGTTCAAGAACGTCACGTACGGATATCAAGTCCTCCCTTTTGGCCTTTCAGCTGCCCCGAGGGTATTTACGAAAGAAGCTGCCCTAGCTCCCATGAAGAGCCAGGTCATCAGAGTTTTGGACTATTTAGACGATCTATTAATCTTAGTGGGTTCCAAGGAGCAGGCACGATTACACACAAATCGAGTGAGATCACACCTACAATCCATAGGTTTTGTGATAAACTCAGAGAAAAGTCAGCTGTCCCCATCCTAGGACATTGTTTTCCTAGGATTGAAGCTGAACTCTGTTCTGTACAGAGCGAGACTGTCAGAAAAGCGAATATCAGACCTCCAGCTCTGCTTGGCCTATTTCCAACTAGACAAAACTGTGACAATCAGGCTTTGTCAATGTCTTTTGGGTCTCATGGCAGCATGAATTGCATCAATTCATCAGGGCGTATTGAAAATGCGCCCTTTTCAGATTTGGGTGCACAGACAGCAGTAGCTCATCCCCCGCTACAAAGGGGGGGGATCAGAGTAAACTCAGACTGTCTGAAAGCCCTGCAGCCATGGAGAAACGCTGCTGCACTCAGTAGGGGTGTTCCAATGGGCAGAGTGTTATCTTGAGCTCTAGTGATGACAGACGTCCCAAAGTCTGGGTGGGAGGTTCTTTGCCGGAACCAACATGCAAGAGGTATGTGGTCCCAGCAGGAGTCTCAGCTCCACATTAACCAACTGGAGCTGATGGCTATGTTTCTGTTGCTGAAATGCTTCTGTAGGAAGGGTCTGATCACATATCAACATGTTTTGATAAGATCGGACAACAAGTGCGTAATCACGCACGTCAGCAGAGAAGGGGGGACCCAAAAACTTTTGAAATGGTGCAGCTCATGGGTATTGTCACTCAGAGCGACACATCTACCGGGGAACCTGAACTACGGGGCAGACGTTCTCTCAAGAGGTGCACCCCTCCCCTTGGAGTGGCGTTTTCACCTACGTATCGTGGACCAGATATGGACACGATACGGGAAAGCAGACGTTGATCTCTTCGCGTCCAAGGACAATGCCCACCTTGCTACATTTCACTCCATACTGGACGTGAACGTTCCACTGGCGCTCGACGCGTTTGCGCATGATTGGCCAGAAACAAGGCTTTATTATGCGTTCCCATCTGTTGCTTTGATCCAAGCGACACTGGAGTGTGTGCGTAAGGGTACCCTCTCGTTGATTCTGGTGGCCCCAAAGTGGCCAAAGAAGGCCTGGTTTGCAGAAGTTATTTCACTGCTAGCAGGAACACCATGGCACAGAGACCTCCTGACACAGGCCCATGGGCAAGTATGGCTCACTTGCCGGGGCCTCTGGGAATTTTGAGTCTGACCGCTGAAAGGAACCGGCTGTTAGCCTCTAGCCTACCTATTAGTGTGATAAACACGATACAGGGCACTCATGCAGAGTCAACTCGAACACTTTATGCACGAAAATGGCGTGTTTTTGAGATCTGGTGTCTAGAGAGGAATATTAGCATAGCATGCTCGTCCATGCTTTTGTCTCATCCAGGCTTGACTACTGCAACTCCCTGTTTATTGGAATCCCTGGCAAAATCCTTCAGAAACTTCAATATATTCAAAACAGTGCAAAAAGGATCTTGTTGCGAGTTCGTAAATTTGAACATATTACGCCCATTCTCCATAACCTTCATTGGCTTCCTGTCACCTACAGAATTCAGTACAAAACTGCTCTCATTACACATCAATGCTTACATGGAGCTTCACCAGATTATCTGAAGGATATTCTTATTCCATACTCATCCACCCGGTCGCTGCGGTCACAGAACAGTAATCTCCTTCACATTCCGAGAACCAAATTAAGGACCATGGGAGACCGGGCTTTCAGTGTGGCTGCCCCCCACCTGTGGAACTCTCTTCCTGACTGTCTGAGAGCCCCACAGTCTGTGGTTGACTTTAAGAGCGGCTTGAAGACCTTTCTTTTCAACCAAGCATACTCTACCTCTTCAGAATTCTACTTTTGATCTTAGTTGATATCGTTATTGATTTTACTTGTTTTATTACTTGTTTTATTGACATTTAATTCTGTTGCACTGTGTAGCACTTTGAGATTTTCATTAATGAAACGTGCATTATAAATTGAATTCATTATTATTATTATTATTATTATTATTATTATTATTATTACCCCATATTCCTGTGATATAGCACAGTTTCTCACGTTCCTGCAAGACCTGTTGGAGAAGGGCCAAAAGCTCCTTTTCCACTATTAAAGTCTTATTATCTGTTGTTTCAGTATGCCATGCGAGATGGGGGGATAAATCACCCGGGGGCCACCCTCTCATGATCCAGTTCATGAAGAGCGTCGTGCTGAGAAAAAGGCATCCGAGCAGAGTTTTAGCCCCACAGTGGGACCTGACTCTCGTGCTGGACACCCTCTGTGGCCCACCATTCGAGCCACTACAGAGCATTAAGATTGACTCGCTGTCTTACAAGACCACCCTGCTCTTAGCTCTATGCTCGGCAAAGCATGTGGGTGACCTGCATGCACTGTCAGTCCATCACCTGTGCACTCAGTTTGTTCAGGATGGGTCAAAGGTCACACTGCGTCCAAACCTTGCATATGTGCCAACAGTCCCAACTTTAAATGACAAAAGTCTGGGCTTTGAACTGTCTGCTTTTCCTCCTCCTCCTGTTCTGAATGCAGAACAGAGGCATTTAAAGGCGCTCTGCCCTGTGCGGGCCCTAAGCACTTATATGGAGAGAACCAGCAGTTGGCGTAAAACAAACCAGCTGTTCATATGCCTTGTTAAGCCTGCTACAGGCAGAAACTTGTCAAAACAGCACCTCTCCCACTGGGTGACAGAGTCAATTTCTAAAGCATACAGCAGCAAGGGTCAGCAGGTACCCAGTGGGGTACATGCTCATTCAACTTGAGGCCTAGCCACTTCCTGGGCCCTATTTAGAGGTGTTTCAATAGCTGACATCTGTGCAGCTACTTACTGAGCATCTCCAAACACGTTTATTAAACACTACAACCTGGATGTTACAACTAGTGACGTCACACAGGCTGTGCTCTCCACTAAGGAGAAGTAAACGTGTTAACGCCTGACTGATTGAGGCTAAAGTTCGCAAAAGCATGCATTTCCAGGGCATGTAGTATGTTCCCATGTATCATATGGGGCAGCACGGTGGCACAACTGGTAGAGCTGCTGCCTCTCAGCGAGAAGGTTGCCGGTTCAAATCCCGGTCCGGGGCCTTTCTGGGTGGAGTTTGCATGTTCTCCCCGTGCATGCGTGGGTTTCCTCCGGGTACTCCGGTTTCCTCCCACAGACCAAAAAACATGCTTGTTAGGCTGATTGGTGACTCTAAATTGACCCTAGGTGTGAGTGTGAGAGTGGATGGTTGTTTGGTGTGAGTGAGACAGGTCCCTCTTGTAAATGAGTCCCCGTGACTCAACGAGGCTAGCCTGTATAAATAAAGGTTGAATGAATGAATGAATGAATGAATATGTTGCACCGCAGTGGATTGACTGATAAGGGAACTGGAGGTTATGCACCATAACCAATGTTCCCTGAAGGAAGGGAACAAGTTGCAACACATATTTGCCCCTCCAATGCCCTAGCTCGTTGAAGTGCATGTTGAGACCGAACGTGAGACATCACCGTCTTTTATACCAGGGGGGCAGGGCCCCCTGGTGACGCTGATGCTCACTTGCCTTAAAAGGTGTGATTGTAATGCTTCAGGTGAACAACACGGGGGCGCAATTCCCATATATCATATGTTGCACCTTTTTCCCTTCCTTCAGGGAACATTGGTTATGGTGCATAACCTCCAGTTTTCTGGTTGAAGTTTTCTGTGCTATGATAGACAGAATGTTTCACAGCCAGAGGAAATCCTTTAGTCTGCAACAGTGTTCTTACAACCTGAATTTCCACTTTATGTGATACTTTAGTCAAAGTTTTTTAAGTGCATGTATGTGTGTAAAATCATTTAAAACATACTAAAAAGTATTTTTTCTACTAAAAAGAAATTGTCCAGATGAACTGATTGAGAATGAGCGGATTTGATACCTGGACTATTGAGAATTAACTTTCTGGTCATTTAAAACATGTTTCTCTTTTTCCATTTCAAGCATAAATGTGCACATTTATGGTTATAACATTATTGCTGTGGACTAAGGAAGAACATTGTACTGTGAACATGTATTTGCTTAACTTTTCTTGTAAAAGTGATCGATAGCATTGGGGAAAAACATGCGATCATCAAGGTCACTTTTGTTGCATTGCTATGAGATGGATTATCTGAGAAGATGATATTATCAAAAATTTAACAAACCAACTGTCTTTTGGGGCTTTTTCTTAACCTCTTAAGATGAGACATAAATAAAATAAGAAAGAAAATAACAGGATTAGATGCCATATAGCAGACCACAGGTCCAGCAGAGGTCAGTGGTTCTGCAGGAGTTGTGGCCCAGAGCAAACAGAACATACAGTTTATATAACCTTGTGGCTCGTGATTTGTGCAGACTCAAACCACAAGCCGATCTCAGCTTGCCAAAAGCTCTCGTAATCAAGAGCATGCACAATCCCAGAAACACACACAGACACATGCTCACTCACATCTGCCCAAATACCCACATCAGAATTCATAAAAGGTTTTTCACAAGTATGAAATGTTCTTTTAACAATTAGCACTGTTCTTTGAATTAATAACATGATGTTTTTTTGTTTTTTTTGTTTGTTTTTGTTATTTAATTTACAGCTATTGAGAAAATTTTCAGCAGTAGAATATGTTAAAGATAAGAGCTACAGTCATGGAAAATAAGATCTGATGTCATAGCTGTCATCTGTTAAGCCTTTGCCATGTGCTCTCAGTACAATTTTGTGCATTAATTCTAGCTTAAAAATACTTTCTCACCAATACTGGTGTTGTTTCTCACCAAGGTGAAAAAGCCAAAATTTCAAAAAGTTGCAAAATTCAGTAGGCACAAAATTAATAAAATTATAATCTGATGTGCTT